>JAUZSU010011043.1:0-11140 GCA_034780255.1 Parotocinclus maculicauda
GTGTGTGTGTGTGTGTGTGTGTGTGTGTGTGTGTGTGTGTGTGTGTGAGAGAGAGAGAGAGAGAGAGAGAGAGAGAATTTGAATTACATTGCATACAAATTTAAATACATTTAACATAAGCAAACATGTTAATGCCACTGTAATATAATAGTAGTTACTATTCTTGTAACATAGGGGCACCCCTGGTCAGATGAACACAGACACAGCCCCAAGCTGTTTAAGCTTTAAGGGGGTCAGTGGTCCAAACCACCGGTGCCCTTCCTACTGACCCACTGTGGTTTAATTCCTACCATTAATTCCTACCATTCTGAGGTTTTCATGGAGCCAGATCAGGGAACCATCATATTTTTCTTTAGTTGTACTCTTTGATGCAGTGATTATATTATCCCTTATGTGTGTGTACGCTTTAGCTCACCCAGACTGCTATATAACGCCGAGAAATAGTGATTCTTTATGTGCACTCAGTTCGCTTTTCAGTAATGTCACTGGCCCTCTGTTTCTGATCATCACATATGAATTCACATTCAATCAAATTCTTTAGGCTACTTGAGAATCATATAAGGACCACACTTGAACTGAAGGTGAAGATGTTTTTCCACCAATACATCTTTTGTAACTTTCACATTTCCCAGAGGCTCTGTGGAAGGAATGATTAGGAGAATCATTGTATAGAATGGCGCATCGTACATTTCTTCTTCGCGTAGCAAATGAAGACACAAAAGAGAAGCTCGAGAAGCGTTTATTTACCTACACAACTCATTTAAGAGTCATACTTTGCCACATTGATCATCCTTCTCAGTCTACACTGAAAAAAATGGTGGATAATTTAGTTTTCATTGTGGTGGGTCAAGTGAAATGTGGTGGACAGGCTTTAATCTTCTCTCCAAACCTTGTCTTTAAAAGTCTCCTTTACTTACATTAGGAGAAAATGGACCTTAGTCTTTCGCTTTATTATTTAGGACAATTTTAGACAAGAACCACTTTTCAAGTCAGTCTGATTTTAATTTTTGAATTTCTGGTTCAATCCCAGGGTGGAGCAGCCTGGGTCATTTCTGTGTGGAGTCTGCATGTGCTCCCCGTTAATTTTTTTGGTTAATTGGTGTCTCTAAATTGGCTCTTAGTGTGTGACTGTGTGTGCGCTCTACGATGGATTGGCGCCCCCTCTAGGGTTGTTCCTGCTCTTGCACCCAGAGTTACCAGGTGGGTACCGGCTGGCCCACAAACCCCATGTGGATGATAAAAGATGATAAAGGATGATAATGGCATGTCCGAAAGACAGACGTCTTGGCAAATTGGTGTCTCTAAAGTGGCTCTTAGTGTGTGGGTGTGTGTGTGCCCTGTGAATTTTGTTGTAGATTTAGAAATAATAGTCTGTCTTGTTGCATTCGAGGCATCAAACAAACATCTGCTTAATAAATATCCCAGACGTCCACATTACAGCCCATTTACTGCCAATGTTTGCCTACAGATCCCATGTCCGTATAATTGATTTTATGGACCTGTTAGCAATGGGTACAGCTGAAATAATCAAACCGATGGGGAATTCCACATGTTTTGGCTGCTTTGTAGGGTCATTGCGGTAATAACCGAGAGGATATTTTTAGCCGAAGCAGACTTCACAAGTGCCCTGTGTTTCAGTACATCTTACAGCTCTCAAGGTAAAAGCTTCCCAATAACCATTTTATAATGCCTACTTAAATTGTTTGCTCCAAAACAGCAGACCACAGAGCAGGCATAAAAAATAATCATGCCTCACTCCCTTAAACGCTGAAATATGACCTGGCCTGCGTCGTAAACAGCAGCTTTATATAAAAGTGATTAAGCAGATCCATGAAAAATAAAACAAATTTTCACTTTTTTGCTAAAGTAGCCGGAGAAGGGGCCTACCGATACAGAGCTGACATTAGGCTGCAATGTGTAAATCCATTCAAATGACATCATTGCTCAGTTTGATAGATGGTTGATTGTAAATTTTAAGAAAACGTGTAGAATGTACAAACTGTACCCGTATGTGTGTGTGTGTGTTGGGAGTATATATTTTTAATACACTTATTTATACACTAGTTTGACTCGAGGAAGTGTTTAAAGTGTGTGGTGAGTAAAAAAATGAGCAAAAACTGAGTTTTGCTGATATAAAACAATGTACAGTACCGCCTTTTAAAAACATTTTTTAATTAACACCAACAAACTGATGGTTATGTAAACCAAATTCCAAATTATTGGGTTTTTACTGCATTTTTCACTTAGTTGGCCAAATAACAAGAAATAATTGCACACAGAAAACGCATGGATTTTTTCGTTTTTCGTTTTTAAGCAGAGTTGGTCCGGAAGTTTGCGCCCTTGACCTGAAATTCCTCCAGATTCCTTGAATCATTTAATGATATTATGCACTGCAGAGAGAGAAATACTGTATGTGAATCCCTTCCAAACTTTCCTTGAGGTGTATTGCTTCCCAGTGTTTCATGGTACCGTGTT
Source organism: Parotocinclus maculicauda (assembly GCA_034780255.1). Lineage (NCBI taxonomy): Eukaryota > Metazoa > Chordata > Actinopteri > Siluriformes > Loricariidae > Parotocinclus > Parotocinclus maculicauda. Next base: position 2,476 of record JAUZSU010011043.1, read on the forward strand.
TAAACATTTCAATAATTTTCTCACGTATTTGCTGATAAACTAGAGATTCTCTGGCCCTCTTTAAAGACTTTAAAACCTTCCCTGAATGCTGCTTTTGTACCCGAATCGTGATTATAATCGCCTGTTGACGTTACCTGTTTGAAATCCTTATTTCGTTTTTTAACTCATTACCAGCTCTAAATTGCATCCCAACTATTTTGGAATGTGTTGCAGGCCTGCAGGTTTTTTAATAAATGAAATGAATTAGACCAGAAATAAAAACATGAAATATATTCATGCTGTTTGCAATTAAGTAAAAGTAAACACTGTGTGTTTTTATATGCATTTCCCATACTGTCTTAACTTGTTCTGATTTGGGGGTGTAATATAATTTATGTGTATTATTGTTATACATCATTCTACACTTATATTGTTTTAGCCTGTCTAATTTGCTAAAGAAAGTGTTAGTTTGCCAACTAAGTTAGGCTTTAGGAATTACGGAATTACGGGTAATGTAATGTGAATACAGTAAATAATGTTTAGTACTCAATGCTTGTAAGATTTGAATCATTTTTGCTTAAAAAAATAAAGGTTATTTGATTTATTTTTTTAAGTCCTACTGTTAAACGTACACAGTATTGGTTACCCCGGCATTAAATAGCTTGTTAAAGAACTTTCTATTAATTAAAAGTGTAAATTGTATAAGTTAGACTTATTATTTATCTGACCAACATTTGTTTATATAGCAATGATAATATATTTAATCATTTAATGCATTTATAGTTTTTCTTATTATTAAGAATCTGTATTTTATTATTATTAAATAATACTAATATTATTTTTTTTCTATTTTTTTTTATTCTAACGTCCACCTTTCCTAAATAATGGATATCTGCAATTTGAACAAACTGTGGCTTGATGTACTTTTTTTGCTGTACTATTTTGATGCACATATGCTCACAAAAATTAGGGGATATTTCGTTATGGGATATTTTACTTCTCATTTTTGTGAGCAGTATAAATACGTTTGCTGTACTTGTTATCCTATTGCCAAATGTAGCACTGACAGAACTTTGCTAACATATCTAAATACCATGATACATCTTGTTTATTGTAAAAATGTCTTCAAGTATCTTAATGTGTTTTTATAGCTCACTCACTCACTCACTCACTCACTCACTCACTGACTGTAATGTACATACAGTATATGTGTAAATTCAGTTCATATGTTTCTGTGGACATAGCTTTGCTGCTTTCCAAAAACTCGACTGCTGCTGATGAAGATTTATTTTTGTAAATGTACAACATCTAACCACAGCAGTAAGCAGACCTCTGGATTGAGTTACAGCTGTGTATAGAACGAAGCACTGCAAACAAAGCTATGCATTATCATGAGACGTAACGTGTTTGGGGAAGCTTGTAAACCATGAGAAGATTCAACTTGTTGGTCCTGACCCACATCTTCTGGAGAACGCTGATTTGCTAGATCTGCCATACATACTGCACCTGTCTTTCCTCTCTTATGTCTTCTCTGTTTCACCCTGTATATCTCATATTCCACTGTACCCGTCTTCATAAGACACTTTTCCCTCATGTTCATCATCTCTAGCTACTTTAATGATCGTTTATAGAACAAATTTGCTGTTCTTGACAGGAATGTGTGGAGTTTTGTTGACATACTTAAGCAGCCTATTGAATTTAGTTACCCTAAAATCTTCAAAATCACAAAAAGACAAATACTGCATGCCTACACCTTTTGTACTGTGTCGTCAAACTACACTTAGAACACACTTTATCGCCCTAATGTACTCTATATAAGTTACATTTAACCTCAAAGTCGGATAGTTTGTTAAACAGCCAGAGCTATTGTCTTAACAAATGATTCCTGTAGAGCTTGAGTCAGTCGTTGTGACTGGTCCATGTGGTTTGGGTGGCTCCGTTGTGGCTTTTTGTTCTGCCCATTAGTCAGTAGGTGTCATGTTGGCGGGCATGGGCAGGAGGTCTTATGTTAGTTGATGCTATTAAATAAATAAATAAAATGTTCACAATAAATAAAAGGTAGATTTAGACGAGGCCTACCTGAAAGGGTGTGGAAAGATAAAGCAAAATATTCAAAAGATTAGTTGTAATGGGGGATAGCATTATGGAGAACATACGTCAATTAGAAATTAAATAGATTTGAAAGAACTTAACCTAATAAGCATGAAGGGACTGTGATGGGCTAGTGGTTAAGGTACTAAATAATGGGTTTAAAAATCCCACCTCTGCCACAGTCGGGCCCCTGAGCAAGGCCCTTAACCCACAATTGCTTGGGTTGTAAGAGAGCTGCTAAATGACATTAAATGTAAAATGTAATACAGATTAATGCAGACTAATAAACTGTGAACTCCGGTACTAAACACATGTCCATTCTGTATATATACGAGATCAGTGTCTGCAAAATATGGACATGGTAATCAAAATCCAGACATCTCTTTTATGTATATATAGTGTTTTAAATTCATATGTTGCTATTTAGTGGGAATCTTCGAAAAAGCTTGAAAATAAAACCAGCCAAAGCATTGGCGTTATGATGGTGTCCTTATTTTTAAGGAGTTATCGGTAGTTCATTGAGAGTTACACTAAATCCACAACGCTGAAATTGCATCGCCGATAAGGAATTATTTCACAGGGATGATAGATATGCAAATGATAAAAAATAAATACAAGATATTTTAAAATCTTGACTTAACAGAGGTATTTTACAATCATATTTTGAGGTTTCACATGTCTAAAAAACTGCTTTCAATCAGGTTTTTATGCCCCAGGTTGGAGCTAAGTGCCTAAAAGTTGTATCATTTACAGAAATTACACCTTCTACACCTTCTAGTTCCTTGGATTTACATAGGCTTTTTTCTTGGTATTGCAATTTTAATGTTGTAAACATCGTTTTCAACAACGGGAACAACATTTCACTTTTAATGTAATCTGGGAAATATTGTTACACCAATAATAGTGTCTCTGCTTTATTCTCTCTGCCTCATTTTTAGAATTTTATGTTTTTTTAATCAGAAAATGGTCCATCTTTAACTTTCTTAGCAATAACGAAAGGAAGGAGTACAAAGTAAATATAATGCAGCATTAGGAAAGCTTGGTAAAGTGTGAAACTAGGCCCTGGCTCCACACCTGCACCCACAGGATGGTCCCTGTTTGGTATTATATCTAACAATTATTATTTTCTTAGTAAAAAATTGTAAAACCTATTCTGTAGATCTTTAGATGAATTTATGTCATGTATTTCCTTTATTAAACATGTTTTTCTCCCTAAAATGCTTTGCTTTGGGTAGTCCTTCACCATTACTCCCATTAAATCCAGAGCTGTTTGCAGTCCGGAAACTACAATAAAAAAAAATACAAGAGGGTCTGGTGAAGAATGTAAAAGAAAAATCAGAGGACAGTTAAAAAAGGAAAAAGGGATCCAGGCGGCTGAATTAATTTCCATTAATCATGTCTATTCTGTCAGGGAAAAAATGAAGAAATCCATTTGTCTTAGCACACAGCTCTATAAGATTGGTCCTAGTGACCTATTTTTCCAGGTCTGCATCCACCTCCAGAGTGAAAAGCCTTTGACTTCACCATGCGGCTTCATTGTCTTTTCGGAATAGACCTCTTTTCACTCGGCTCTAAGTGAAGAAAAACCAATCGGTGGCTCCTGCCGCCATCTGCATGGAAGTCATCAGCAGGAAAATATAGCTTAATTCCATGTGGAGAAGAATCCTTTTTTATAGAGACATAATGGCTTAAAGTTTAATCTCTTCCACACTCTCCATTATGAAAGGAGCACAATGTTCACTTTGAGCAAAGTTAAATTACACATTAAAATGGAGATGTTTAATATACTTAGTTAAAGTGGTTTTGAATGTGGTTCCAGTTAATCAGGAGATGCCCCATTAAAAATTGAACTGGGACCATATTCTAGCCAGGCTCCATCCCAGAAATTCACATTGTAGGTTTGGTTTTGGTGCGAAGCTGAAAACAATAGTGACACTACACAGAGAATCCTCCTAAAACTCATCATGGGTTCTCATGGTACCAGAGTGATGGATGCCTTTCATTTCTTTTCTGTCTTTGTTTCCCAAACCTTTGCATCCATTTCCAGAACTTTCCTTCATTTTATTCATTCGATCCATTTGAGCCTTTTTGACCCCTTTATTTTAGTTTTTCTATTTTCTCCCCTTCTTTCAGTTTTATTGAATTTTCTTTTCTTCTTTATCCACCCTTTCTTTTCTGTCCTTTGCAATTTTATCTCTTTTTTCATTTCTTGTCTAATTTTACTGCCTTACTCGCTTTGTTTTCTACTTTGCATTTCTTATCTTAATTAATGTTCTGTTCTGTGTTTTCTTCTTCCCTTCTTTAACCATTTTGGTTCTCTTTCCCTTTTCCTATACTTTCATGTTTCTTCCTTCTTCTATTTTGTTCTCTTAGTTCCTTTCTCTTTTCTTTCTTTCCATTGTCTTTAGCTTAACTTCAGTTCTTTCTTTACTTTAGACTTAATTTCATTTTACTTCTCACCTCCTTCAGTTTTTCCCCTTTCTTTTTCTTTTTTCTTTTAAAATTTAAAATAATTTTAAAACCTTCATCCACTGTTGTATTTAATCTGTTTTAATTTCTTCTTTCTTCAGCGTTCTTTCCTTTGTTTTCAGTATGTATATTTATATAATATAATATTTATATTTTATGAAATTTCCTTTTGTCTCTACTTATTTTCACACATTTCCTTTCTTTCCATCCCTCTCATTTTCTTATTATAATTTATATGAAATTCCCTGTGTTTTTTTACTTTTATTCTCCGTATACCCATCCTGTACCAATTTACTCTTCTTTCTTCCTTTTCAGTTTCCTTCCTTTCATTTTTGTCCCTATTTTTTTCTTTAGCTCTTTTCACTTCAGCTTACTTTTAAATTTTTTTTTTTACTTCAATTCCCTACTTTTTATTTCATTCATTTTCTTGTCTATTTTTTTTTCATATTATTTACATTTTCCCTTAATTTCTACTTCTTTCTACTTCTCACTTTCATTTGTAGTTTTTTCCCCCTTATCTTTATTTCAGTTTATTTTATGTACATTTGCTTCCTTCTGGTTTTTTAAATTTTAATTCTGTTTGGTCTCCTGTTTTAAAAAGAAATATTTTATTTCTCCTAGTTTTCCTTTGCCCATCTTTTGTACATTATTTTTTTGCTTTCTTTTCCTTAATATTATCAATTCCTCTGCTTCCCATTTTGGTCATTTCATCTTCCCTGTTCTTCTTTCCATACCCTTCAATATGGAAGGGTTTAGTTCATTTCTGTGTGTTTGGTTCATTTATGCTTCTTTTCTTTACTCTAATTACCCTATTTTTCCTTTTTCTCTTCTTTCCTGTTCCTTTTCATTTTTCCAATCTAACCATTTTCATCTACCCTTTGAATTCATATCTTTACCTCTTTATTTTTTTATTAAAAACTCTGATTTTCATTCTTTGTCCTTCTTGTTATTGTTTAAAATAAATTTCCTTAAATTCTAAATCGAATTGCCTTCCCTTTCCTTATCTCCTTTCCCAACTTTCATACTTTCTATTACCTTTCTACCCATTATCTTCCTTCCCTTGTCTTGTCTTCCTTTCACTTTCCAATCTTTTTTTTCTCTTCATTTCCAGTTTCTTCCTTCCCATCCCATCCATTCTTCTCCTCCCAGCATATGGCACCAATTCAGCACCTTGTCATTCCGTGTAAAAACCATCCCCTCCTTCTCTCACTTACGGGGAACAATATTAATTTCACACTTATTTCTCCAACTCAATTAGATCCTCATTGAGAAAGCATCCCTCCTGTCCTGTAATCCACTTTTAATTTACATGGGTTTGGTTACATTACATTAGACAGAAGCTGGGGCAGGTGAACTCAGCTAATTATTATCTCCCCCTTAAAATGGAAACAAAATTGACAATATTGTGTCTAATAGATGAGGTGGGCTGTGTTAGGTTTTGCACACCATGTGGTTTGTGTTTCCTAGGAGACTTTTAATGCCGCACAGCAAACACTGTGTGGAAAATTTGTCTGAATCATTGCATTCCTCGTTGTGTTGAATTAATTCTGCATGATGTCACTTTGTTTTATTTTCCAATATCGTAAATGCTTACTGTACAAGGTCTGTTCTAATAATCATTGGGGGCAGGTTTGGGGGCTTTTATATGTAGTAAAAAAGCAGCTGTATAACTTAATAAGTCCGTATTTTTTAAGATAAGGGCATGGAGGAAGGAACAGGTGTGGATCAATCCTAAGGTATGACATATTTTATTCAGATGAATAAAGAAGAATATCATTTACTTAGCTTTATGCTCATCCTGCTGTCTTTTCTATTACTTTTATCACACATTTTTCTATCTTTCATCTGTCTGAGTTTTAACCTCCAGATTAGAAAATATATGAGTGTTTAATATGACCAGACCTGTGTCTTTGGCCAGCTTTATTAATGCCTGCTATAAATCCCATAAAGGCCTGTTTTGTTTACTTGACTTATTTTTTGTTTCCAAAAGGTTCTGTACTACTAATAATAATAATTAAAAAATATATTTTTTGCATTTCTTATACAGTGTTGTAAGTCTGTGTGTATGATTTCCTGGAATGGAAAGGATATCGTCAATAAAAGAGCATTTGCAAGAATAAATCAGTAAATACATTTATATAACTTATTTTTTACAAAATTACCCACCTATATAGAAATGTTGGGTTGGTGCAAATGATGTCCACGTTTAGGGAAGTGCACCAGGGAATGGAAAAAGGATTTTTCCGATGTGTTTTCTAATGGTTATTGATGTTCATCAGCCTAGAATAGGTTATAAAATCATATCTAAAAATCTTGGCTTCTGCCAGTCCAGTCCAGAAAGATTATGTACAAATGGAAGGAATATATTATCATTATTACAATCCAACACAGATCACTCAAAGAACTGCAGAGTGTAAAGTTCCCCAAGCCTCTCTCACATATCTCTCTAATGTTAACGTCCATGAGTCGTCCATCAAAAGAACAGATCAGAGCAAGAAATGACCAAAGAGAACGTTGGAATAATGGTTTATGGATGGCTGAGACCAAAGTATAAACACTATGTCTAGATAAAGATCCTTTGAGCATAAAAACCTATTCCCATTTGTGAAACGTGGTGGTGGTTGTATCATCGTTGGGCCTGATTTGCTGCAGCTGGTTCAGAAGAGCTTTCCATTATCGATAGGAAATTTATAACAGACTTAATCCTATATTAATATTGTAGAAGGATCTGAAGTGAGCAGTTCTTGTGAATAAACCCACAGAATTTATGCCGTCCTGTATTTGAAATGAGGTGCCAAATTCTGAGCTTACCATCTATGGGCCTCTGACCAGGCTCCACTGTTTCACTGTTCCACTTTTCCAGTTTTCTGTTCTTGGTTGACACAAGTGATATTCTTGTATTTTCTTGTCCTGAGTATTATTATTATTTCTACAGTTGCTGTTAGGGGTTCTGATTACAGACTGGGCACTCACAATGAGACATTTTAAAGAGACAATTTGACCCTAAACACACTTTTGCAGCGTGAGGACCTGGAGAAGACACGGAGAAATCATGCAACTCCACACTAGAAAAATAATTCCAATATAATTCCACCTTTCACAGATGTTAATCCTCTTTTTCAGATGGAAGAGTTTGTGGTTCCCCGTTACACAACATACTAATGTGTACATGGATACCACAAAAACTTGGAGACCCACTGAGTAAACAGAATTACAGTTTACCGGATTACTCTAGTGTTTTAAGACTTATAACAACGTGAAAACGTTACGTTTTGGCACGTGACAGGTGGAGCTTTGAATTTCTGTCAAAAAGGTTTGTCCTAAACTTCTGGTGATGGGATTCAAAAGCCACCCTTTGGTTTTATAGAAGTCCATGCAGGGATAATTGTGATAATAAACCATATGCCACAGATGTGGTGGAAAATGCTGAAATGTTAATCTGCTTTCCAAGCCCAGAAGCAAACACCCTGTAGGCTTTATAATTTAGCCAAGCTAAATCTCTCAACCTGTCATTAAATCTTTATTATATAATACACCAGATTATATCTCTATGTCTAGATGCTAATATCATTATGAAATTCTTATCTGATCTGTACCGACCAGGATCGTTGGTCTAGACGTGACTCACTGTCACTGATTTCACCACCAGGTCTTTCTTCTTAAGGCCAATTTCTTCTCTCTCTGTTTGCCTGTCGTAGCAGGCAGTGAGCGAGAGGCAGCATGTCAGTGAGTTTTCTGTTTTTGTTCATCCTTTTTTCCTGATTATAATTGTATGATACCACTATTTTCTCCAGTTGTTGTGGTTTGTGTATGGTTGTTGCTGTGGTTTGTGGGTCAGCATGGTGGCATTTGTGAAAGCTGGATTGTCAAGCACACATACCATTAGATATACAAGTATATTTAAAAATAAATATAAAAAATGGTGCCCACGCTCCTGTTCTGAATAGAAACTGATGCTGATGAAACGTTAAGCAAACAAACAACCATACAAGATGTTACACAATTTAAAGTTTTACACTGCTCACAAAAATTAGGGGATACAGTCGATTCTGGTTAATGGGACCAGCTGCTTATTCGGACCAAATCCTAAAGTACCGAAACAAATCCTATTATATACGTGTAATGT
>JAUZSU010011054.1:0-11138 GCA_034780255.1 Parotocinclus maculicauda
CTTGGGAGGACCAAGACTCAACAGGGGACCCATCCTCCATGGGTGGCCTAGATGTTAATTAAATAAATACTAAAAGTTCATTAAATTATAGCAAAATTAGGTTAATAAATAAATAGCAAATTAATAAAAAACTTTAAATTAGTAATAGAAAAATTTGAAAATAAACTAAATTATAAAACAAAATAGATTATAAAATGAGTCCTTAGTTTATATAGAAATAATTAAATTTGCATGCCTGTAAACTTAGTTGCAAGTAGGCCTGTCACAATCATGAAACTTTAGATGATTAGTTGTCATATAAATAATTTATATTATAATAATTATTTAATTGCAAAACATTTTAAAATTAAAATAAACTTAATATATTCTTCTGCTAGCATACATGGCAAATGGATAGAAAGAACTATGTATCTGTCAAATACACCAAGATTACTCCGTGCGACCCTCTAAACACCTCCAAGTTAGAAGTTAACCCTATTTGTCTTAATGAATGCGTTTACTATTTACTTCACTTGCTTTTTTCAAATTCAGACTTAGTTGCCTCAGTTCACCCAGTCCACATTCATCAGAAATCTATCAACTATGAAACATTACTGTAGTCCTACATAATTGTGATAATCAAATTATCATAAAGCATTGCGATTAGACGCTTATGTAATAATTGTCACAGCCCTGGTTCCGAAAGGATAATGTTCTGTTATGAATTGTCTCAAGAATCAGCTGGAGCCGTAAGACATAGGCATAGCCAAGCAAGGGAAATAGTGCTGCCTCAAAGCTAATCAGAAGGTTGTTCAGATCCTTGCTCTGCAACTGTTAAGCCTCTGAGCTTGACCCCCCAACCTCAGGTGGAACAGGTGTAAAATTTTATTTTCCGCTGGAAGATCCAGCTTGATATGCTTGCATTGTGAGATTGTATCAGTTGTAAGTCACTCTAGATAAGACTCAGTTGAATTACTAAATGTAGAAAGATGTGAATGGCATTGCTCAGTACTCATCCAAACAGAAGCCCAACCAAACACTCAGCTTTGTGTTGGCTTTGCTGTGTTTGTGTTCATCCCTGCTCCCCGTCAATATTGGTCAATATTCTTTTTTTTTTTGCTTTCAGTGGCTCAAACTTTAGTGCATTTCTAATTTCTTTGTGTTCTTTTGATTAATACAAGACTTGAGTTGGCAGGTTTCCAGCCTCTTTATTTGGGTACTGCTTGGCTCACTATCAAAAAGTGGGATTGACAAAAATGCACTTAAAGGTCTGTGAATCAAAGTGTCCAGTGCTTCAAAATTGTCCATGGATCAAAGTCAGGAGACAAGGAACTGCTCCTACTCAAGAGAAGTGTTCATCCCTGCGGTGAAGGGCCTCCATAATTCTACCTCAACTGCTGTTATAGGAAACAGGACCTAGTTTGTGTGATGTGTTCAGTATGTTTAAGAACATTTGCAAATCTCTCCTGTAATGGGCCTATGGCTGCATTCTCAGAACGTCTTTAGGCATTCATCATAAATACACCGTTTAGCAGCCCACAGTGCTCTTTCTTACACGAGCCCAGAATCAATCTTGCTTACAGACTCGAGTGTTCACACACAATTTGAATATGCCTCAAGTAGTTATCCTGAAATATCTATAGCGCTCCTGCCACATCCTGTATCGCTGCAAGGTCTTGTAAAGGTTAAATAGCATTCCTACATTTAACTGCTAAAGATTTTACTTGCTGTACTTGTAGATTTTTGTATCCTGACATAGGGTAAATGACATAAACCAGATTCAGGTTATGATTTTAGCTTTCAGTTCAGTTTCAGTTTATAGTACGATTGATAAAGGACATAATTTGATGTTGGGAGATGAATGGGTTTCAGAAAACATAATAGTTCTCAAGAAGAAACAATATAGCTTTGTATAGCTTTTTGTTTTAATTACAAATGATACAGCAGCATTAAATTTGAGTAAAATTCTGTTTTTTTTATTTATACTCTTAACTGTTCTTGCATAGGGTCTAAAGTGGGTAATGTTAGAGTAAAGAAAGCTGTGCTTTCTCTTTTTATATTGCTTAAATTTGAACAGCATTTATGCATATTATAATAAATGTATACAATGTAAATACAAGTATTCACCGTTTAACATTCTACTCACTGACAGGTTTTAAAATTGTAATAAAAAAAAAGGAAGATAACCAATGCTTTTTCTTGTTTTATGGAGCACCATGTCACAAGGCAAAAATCATAACCAAGTGTCTCCGTGAACAAAACATTGAAATTTGGGGTCAATCCTCAAAAAGAGGGTGGACAAATATCCAGCATGCCGAGGCGAATTGCAGGCGAATTGAAGTCTTAAATAAGAAGGGTCATCATTGAAAATATTAAGTGTTTGCTTAAACTGGATGTATTTGTCAATAAAAAGTTAAAGAAAGTCTCTAATTGCACTTCATTGTACCATCTAAACATCTGACAAAAGGTTCTAAAAAAACTAACTACTAAGTGCAATTATAAGCGTTTCATATGTGTGTTTTTTTTTTTTTTTTAACTTATTCGACTAATACAGCCAGTTTAAGCAAAGATGTAATATTTTCAGTACTAAATCTTGAATGATGTTTGGTCATGAGACAGATCAGTGCTGACACATGCTGATGACAAGGACCTGTTCGATTTCAGTTATGCTTCATTGCTACTACTTGGTACACTAAAGTCTCTTCCTCTATAGTGCAGCACTTAGTGAGGGAGCAGTGATGTAGTGTTTATGTCTTCAGCACTTGATCTTCACAGTGAGCAATATGCTTGTTCTTCACTGTTATATGTGGAATTTGTCAAAGCTAACAGACTGCAGAGCCAGACACAAGCCAGCAGCTGCTGCTTTCTTTGGCAGTGAAGAAGTTACCATTAAAAGAAAAGTTGAACAAAAATTATACGTCTGCACCCTTTTCTCATTCTCGGACAGAATTGGCTGGTCATATGTTTAAAAAAAAAAAACGGAAATTGGAATCGGCCAAGAAAATTGCAATAACTTATTCACTCATACAGCAGTACACTGTCTGTATTCAGTGATTTGTTTGAGGGTATAATTTATCTGCACTTTGAAAGTGAACCTTGATGATTGCTGTGCCATACAAGGCCTGTATTAACTTAATTCTGATTAAGTTCTAGAAATCCATAGCTTATTATTATTATTTTACCAAACCTCTGATACTCTGACATCTCTAGTGTCCTTATGGCTTGCAGAGGGTTAATGCTAATTTAACAAGAGCACTGTGTAGCCGTAGGCCTTTTATGTGATTGTGTGATATTTGCTGCTTCTTTCATAGACAGCCCACACCTGTGTGAGGTCAGCTACGGTCTAACCTCTCCCACTCTGCTGTATTTATGGCTCTGAGCACGAAAACAGTCTGCATGAAAACTGATAAAGGAAAACCCAAAATGTGGAGTACTATGTGATAGACGATTAAATATCATGGCACGTCCAGTATGTGTTAATATTTTACGTTATAATCCGATCAGACGCGCTTCAGTATTACAGGATCGTTTTAAATGCTCTTTATATGCCATTCTAAATACAGCGTAATTGAGCTTTCCTTTTGTAATATCATAATGGTTGAAATTTAGGTTGCGTGTAGCATAAATTAAGCTAAGTTATGGCTAAAATGATAAACGATTAAGGTCAGCGGCAGTAGTGCGTTGTCTGTGTTCTTATTATTTTGACAGTGCTGTGCCCTAGTCACTTAAAGGTTCCTTAAGCCTTTTGAATCATTTCCATTACTCCAAACGCTGCAGAGACCAAATTAGATTTATGCTGAATGAATGAAAATCCAATTGTGGCACGCTGCCTGGCGTCATGGCTTACGGCAGCGTACATGTCTGGCATGACGTCTGTCTTCAGCGAGGCTTGTAACCGAGCTTGATAGAGCCTCTGATAAGTTAATAATGCACAGCCAATCAGATGTTCTGGTTCTAAGGATTACTCATAAGCAACAAACCTACTGTTATTCTGCTTTAGACTGGAGCTCTTTGTATGTGGTTCTATTGCAGCTCATTGACCCAGTCAGGAAGAAGACTGTAATGAATGGGGTTTTTCGGCTACAGTAACCTTTATCAAAGATGCAGTATTCTGGAAGTGGGAAGGCTGTGGCCTCATTCAGGCTTTTGACAAGAAAACACAGCAAAGAAGGCTTTAGTTTGGTTTTAAATGAAGATGTGCCAGTGTTGGCGTTATTAGGATTTGAACAGCATGGTATTGATAGGTTGCTGCTTTGGGTCTTTTTGTACAGTTCATACTTCTTTTTATTATCGGTGTCTTGATTACGAAGGCAAAGATTGGAGATTTTTTTTTAACTCTGACTGTAAACTCCTAATGTATATTTGTTGCAGAAGAGTAAAGTGATGTAACTTTTAAAAAATGCAAATAATATCCTATAATGAAATATCCCCTAATTTTTGTGAGATGCGTATATGGCAAACTCACAATAAAACATAGTACAGTCGAATCCGGTTAATGGGACCAGCCGCTTATTCAGATCAAATCTTAAAGTATTGAAACAATTCCTATTATATACGTTTAATGTTATTCGCTTAATTGGACCAAAGAACGTGATAAGCGAATAAGAAAAATAAGCCACAAGTCGCCACCTAGCGGATGCAAAGCAGGTCAACGAGATATGGGAGGATTTTTGGGATCTTCGGGAGAATTTATGCTTTTATCAAAGGCCAGGAAATCCGAAAAGTTGTGTTGACAAGAACAAAACCAGCGGGAGGTGAACAAGCCCACCACTTTCTTGATTCTGTTCAAGTGCAGTCCGTCAAGAGAACGCGTCAGATCACACTGGATAAGTTATTCAAATGTTGACTTGAACTTAGTAAGAACTTTTTTTGCATGCTTGAAAAAATTATTTTTCAATGAACAAAGTTCGTAAGCAACAGTAGTTCTTGTTTGTACGTTTACTATATGTGTAAATCGCACAATAAAGGTTTAATAAACATTTAATATGTTACATAGCGCATCCCGTCTTGTAACATAGGGCATGTTCGTTTAATCGGACCAGCCGGTTATTAGGACCAAAACAATCCCTTCCCAATGTGGTCCCATTAACCGGATTCGACTGTATATGATTTTGTTTTCTGTTCCGTCTTTTGTTTTGAACCAGAATAACTGTCCGAAATTCTGATATTAATATTTTACCATGTTGGATGGGTGTTTTTGGGGGTCATGGTAAACCAGGGGCCACTGGGGTCTACAGGGACACAGATGTGAGAGTGGATTTTGGTGCTCAGGGACGTCCCTTTATAGCACAGAGGCTGCATTTCAGTGTGCAGTGATGGATGCTCGTCACTCTCTCCTTTTTCGTGTGCGTGTGTGTATGTGCGTGTGTGTATGTGTGTTCGTTCTTGTGTTTGTGTTCATGGTTGGTGTGTTTAAAAGAAGAGAGGTGACATGCTGTCGCATTTTGGTCTTGGCTGCTCACTCTGTTGTGTTTAGCATTCAGAAAGCTTCTGTAGAAGCTCAAAAACACAACATAGATTCAATATTTCTTTTATTTTTAGGTTTCTCTTATGACGGTTTGTGCACCCCCATTCAACATTTTGCTGACTGTTAATTTTTTTAAATAAGGCTGTCAAAATGAATTAATTATTTATAAATTAATTAGTAAATCGTTTTTTAATTTATCAAATTGTACACCCCTTGTTACAGACTGTGTCATTTACTAATCATTATTTCCATACCATAAATAGGAATATTTGGCCGTAGGAAGTAGAATAAACAATGCAAGACTTTTAAAATATGATGTTTTCTTAAAACAATTGTCTAAAGGTATCACACTGGTAATCACTGTTGGGATTTTTCTTGTGTTTATTGAATTAAGTAGTAATTAAAGCTTTGTTTTACAGTTTATATTGTTCACTCGTATGTTTGTGCAGCACTTAAAGAAAATTGCTTTAATGTCAAATGTGAGAAAACAAAAAAGCGATTAAACACCAAAACACAGGCGTGATTAATGCATTTAAATGTTTTAATAAGTTAGACAGCACTAATTTCTACACAACATCCCACAAAATGGAAATCACAAGTACACAATTTGAATGATATATTTACACTTACTTAGGTATTTCTCATTTAATGTCCATCCAAACAACAGCCATGTGCTTTAAGGTCTGAATTATAAGAGGAAATAAAGAATTTTGTCCCAATGTGCAGGTACTTCTCATTTTAAGATGGAACACACACACACTTATCTGACAGGGTCGCGAGAGAGCCGGTGCCTAACCAGCGGCGTAGGGCACAATGCAGGAAGAACCCTAGACAGGGCTCCAATTCATTACGAGGCTTTTGCTCACGGGGCACTTTAGAGACACCAACTGACCTAAAGCATGTTGTTGGGCTGTGGGAGGAAACTGGAGTTCCAAAAGGAAATCCATATGGTCACAAGTAAGACACGCAGGACCCAAACTGCTCCACCTGGGGATCATAAAGACTAACTCCATTAGAGGATGACGCTCTCTGACATATTTCACATCTTTTTACTTTACGACCCTTCCTTTTTGGTTAAACGTTGATTTTCAGCATGCTCAGAGTCGAGTAACGTTGAGTTTACGTGGGTGAAATATATGTCCAATTTTACCATTGTTCCACCAAATCCTGCTGATGAATTTGGTCCTGACAGCTCGTTCTCCCCCCTCCACACACAGCCTTGAGCCTGCTCTCATCTCCTCACGGCTCATGCCGAGGGACGTTTGTCGTCGTCTTCGTCCTTCTGCCAGAGATTTATTTCATTAATAATTCATCATGATCCACCAGGGACCTTCTACGGCATGTTGATGCCAAGCTTTTTGGTTAAAATGTGAGCTAAAGCAGACATTTGTTTACGATCACTAAATTTGGTGCCTTGCTATTAAGATTTGGACGTCTGGTGCTGAAAAGTGCTTGTGGTTGATTATGGTTAAAATAATAAATTCACTCTTATAGATGCATTTAATCTGCTTTTGTTTAAGTTTAGTATTTACAGACATGCACAGCATCAGACGTTTCTCTAAACAGATTACGCAGTGTGTTTGGCTTCTTCGGTTCAGCTGCTCACACAAACCAATCAATACTATGGCTTCATGAGCAGTGCCGGGAGTTAAAGAGCAAAAGTCAGTCGTGTGGGCAGTTACCTTAATGGTCATGTACTCGCTTGCTTGTTAGCTCATGTTTAGACTAGAGACTGTTCTAAATCGTTTGGTGTGTTTAAAGACGTTTTTTGTGCTAGTTCCTCATAGTTGACACTTTTTTGTACCGAGCTCTAAATGGTGTTTAAGTGTATGTGTCAAAAATTAAGGGATATTTTATTATGGGAGATTTAATTTCCCCTCATTTTTGTGAGCATTTTTATATACTGGTTCGCATTCACTTGTTGAGTCTCTGGTTCATCTGGCTGATCTTCAGGCTTGCTCCTAATACTGTCTTTCGATGGGTTTTTGGTTTACACTAAAGTGTCAGGTCCATCAGACCATCCTTTTAAGTGTTACGGCTTTACCTGTATTCACTAGAATTACTATAATTAATTAAAACTGCAGTGGCATCAGGGATGTTGTGTAGATGATAGCGTTCTGCTTGTTTTTTCAGCCGTCTCTTTACCATTTGAGTATTGTTTGCATCCTGTATGTTGTGAAAATACTCTCAATATTTACATTAAAGCAGCATAAAAGCAATTGGTTTGAGGTGATGACCTAAAATTAGGAAATCTCCTGATCTGAGGTGGTATACCAACCAGGGAGAACCAGTGCTCTACTAACTAAGCCACTCACTTTATTATTGTGCTTTCAGACAGCTGTAGGCCAAGGACCAGCTACATCTCCAGTAGGTCTGCAAAGTGCGAGGCTGTACCTCACCAGCATTTGTCCCGGTATTGTCTATGTGTCTGTGTGTGTCTCGCTAGGTTATACCCATGTACCCATTACACCATTGTAAAAATCGCTATAGAAATAAATTTTTGTGGTCGTTCCACCTATTCTGTTATGAGTTAATCATTCAAATCTGGTTCATAAATGATCTAATTATTAAAACACTAGAAACAAACACATATACATTTTAGAGATCTTTTAATCTGCATCATTTGAGCTTGGTTTAAAGCCTGAAAAAGGCTGAGCTGCTGCTGATCACTGTTCGAACAGCTTCCAAAAACTGGGCCCGGAACATCTATTTACAGAAAATCGAATTTCTTTCTGTTAAGCTGGAGATGCTGCTTACGTTCTTACTCGTCCCGAGAATCTCAGATCTCAGGATATTAAAGCTTATTTTGAAGCACTGAACCCACCTTTGATAAACTGACGCTCCTGCTCAAAAGACGCTTCTTCGTTTTTCTAAATGATCACAAAATGATATCCAAGTATTTAAATAACTCCTCAAAATTACTCTGATAAAGACTGATTCATTGACTGGAAATGCAGCCAAAATGTTGCATAATTCAAAACTTTTCCTTTGCATTTCAGAATTACTTGAGTTGCCTGAGTTTTTACTTGTTGTCCATTCGAAGTCACTTTTTTACTGCAGCAGTTTTTTTAGTTTTTATTGTTGTTTGCATTTCTATAGCGCTTTTTGCAATGGAGCATTATCTCGAAGCAGCGTAATCATTTTCTGTAATTTTGTAATGTGTAGGGGAAATCCCAATATGAGCAAGCCTACGGTGACAGTGGCAAGGAAAAAGGAGTATAAGGAAGAAACGTTGAGCGGACCAAGACTCAAAGGGCAAGATGCTATGTGTAAGAGTTAAACTGAGCCTAATTAAGAACATAGATGTGTTTTAAATGAACAGAAGCTGAATATAAAAAAATAGCATAGAACCTAAAATATAATAATAATTATGATTAATATAATATGTTATTTAAAGAGTGTAAAGCTATAGCATTTAAGACAATTTTGAAAATAAACATATTGACAAAAATAATTTCATAAATTTTTATTTTGACTTTATTTTGAAGTATTTCTTTCTTTTTGAGAGGAGTATATGTAATGTGATTTTTGTTTGTTGTTTTTAAATATTTATTTCTAATCAGAGGCGCATCTACAAACAAATGCAACAACCCAGAATTAATAATATCTTGAATAACATAGATGACACAATATTGTCAGGTATAAAATAGAATAGTACAGTTGTGGGTCTCTATTTTCAAATTAGAACATGAGCAAGAGAAAACAATAATAATAATAAATAAATAAATAAATAAATAAAGCAACAACAGTGTATTATGTGATTTTTAACCAAATGTGCTATGATTACGTTTGGTAGCGCATGCAGTGTAGATTAGCAAGGTCTTAAAATAATTTTTTTATAGTGATGACAACACTGCAGCTAAAACAGTGCCCAAAGTGAAGTCCCTCAGCACAGACCTAATGGAATATTAACTTTGTTACTGTGCCTTCGGTCAGTTGAAACAGAAATACTCCTCTTTGCTCTCTAAAGGATAGTTAATATCGTATACCAGAGTTTCATTCATATGCGTATATCACAATATACTGCAATTACATAATGCAATCTTCCCGAGATGTGTTTAAAGCTACTGTTTGTACAAGTGCAATTATTTCTGCAGCATTTTATTACTGAACATGGAGTATAGTGATTTCATGAAAACAGCAGCTAAATAAATATAAATTCGAAAAAAGGCAGCAAATGAAGACACGGAACTTAACAGGAACAGTAATTTCTAATATTTACACTTCTTTAAACGATCATGAGGTACAACATCATCCTCAGACTATGTCTAGTGTCTGCTGTGGTGTTTAGCCTTGTTCTTACTCATCATTTCTGCAGACAGGTTTCTGAGTGGCAGGTTGTCGCTTTAAATCTCTCACGCTTTCTCCTGGACCTGCTGTTTTGGGGGTGCCGGCTAAGGCCATCGTCACCTGACGTGAACCCTCAGGAGAGGTAGGCTTCATATCCCTTGTCATGTGCCTCCGTTTTACGGCTAAGTGCTAAAACGTGTCAGTTCTCGGCACTCTGCCTGCCATTACCGACCTGTGAAGCTTTATTGCACTTTGTTGGCATTCAGGCCACGCGGAAATAATGACCGTGACCTTGAGACGTGGCTCGACTCCGCGGTGCAGGCAGGGAGAGATGGTCAAATGACAGTTTATTACTCCGGATCAGGGATCTGACCTGACAGATTAGAGCATGCAATACGCGTGCAGTAACGTACAACCTACAAGCCAAAGTGTAATCACGCTTCGAGTTGATATCAGTTCACATGATCCATCTGTGCATGCATGGCTTGATTTAACACAATGGCTCGTTGATACATTGGACCCTGAAATTTAAATGCCTCTGTACTCAAGGATGGGTCCCTTTTTGAGTTTTGGTCCTCCCAAGGTTTCTTCCTTACGTTTAGGGAGTTTTTCCTTGCCACTGCTGCCTTAGGCTTGCTCAATTTGGGATTGGCCTTGTAAAGCTGCTTTGAGACAATAAAAAAAAGAGTTACAGAAATAAATCTGACTTGCCTTGATTCAGTAAATCCGAACATTGATCGGTTCGTAAACATTTCTTTTGCCTAACAATTGTAACCCAAGTTCAGACTTTGAACAGACTTTGAAGATCCAAAAAACAATGCATGCAATACATATCGGCAGTCCAATTTGTGCCGATAATGCACCAGTATGATCCCAATCAATACAAAACCCCAAAAAATAAGAAGGGTACGATCATAGGCATATACACTGCTCACAAAAATTAGGGGATCCCACAAGAGCTGCTGGATAATCTGATCCTGTTCATGCTCCATCACTGTCAGTGTGTTTTTGACACTCTTGGGTGACCATAGACCGTACTGAACAGTTAATATGGGGGCACTCTCGTCCAGTTTAACATGCCTCTGTTCACCCCCATGAATATATCACTTATTACTTAATCACCATAATTAAGTTTGTATCTCATTTGCATAATCAAACAACTTTCTTTGACTTTTTACTTGCTTTTCTGATGATCTTGTTTAATGAAGTAAAATCAAATGCTTCTTTTTAATCGCTTCATATTAATTTTAAATGATCCCCTCATTTTTGTGAGCAGTGTATGATTATTATGTACATTATCAGTCTATGGGTGCGATTTCAGACACCCCTAAGGCTTGGTGTTGGCCTCAATGGGTCACTTTCTATTTCACTTATTTGATGTCTTTGTTAATTTATTATTGAG
>JAUZSU010011065.1:0-22789 GCA_034780255.1 Parotocinclus maculicauda
TCTCTCTCTCTCTCTCTCTCTCTCTCTCTCTCTCTCTCTCTCTTTCTTTCTCTCATCTCACTCAGTCTCTCTGACGTCCCATCATCTTAAATCCGAATCCATCAAAGCTTCTCCTCAGAGAGGCAAACACAGAGGAAGAGGGGGATTTTGGGAGAATGTGTGGAGAATCAGAATCAGGTGCTTTTCCTCAGATCTGATCGGCCCTTTGTTTTCACTAATCACACCCACGCACACGCACACACACACACACACACACACACACACAGACGATAAATCATAAACCATGAGAACATGTTCATGAGCGGACGCCCAACGCAACTCGAGCATGTACTGGGTGGACTAAAACACAGCATTTACAACACACACACACACACACACACACACACACACGCTCATCAGTCAGGAGATGCAGTGAAAAGGCCAGAGCACCAATATTAATCATACTTAACTTCAAATAAAATGCACACATGTTCTCACTCACACAAACACACATCAGCCGCTCGGGAAGGAGAACAAAAGAGATTGTGGTCGGCCTCAGAGTTTGATACATACATACACAACTATAGATACATCAGTCTCCGTGTGATCACCCAGCACCTGCCGACACACACACTCCGTTTGCCACAACGAAGCCGCCGCCGAAACGACGTGATCTTATTTAGTAAAAGCTGTACCCGGTCTCAGCTTCACTTAACACATGAAACAGAAACTGTACCACAAAGCCCAGGGGGTTAAATCTGGGCATTGCCCAAGCTGCCCACGTTCGGGCCCAAACTGGGGGTGTAACGATGCACCGTGACATGATGTATCGCGATGCAAAAATCACAATATAATCGCAGAGCTAGTATGCACATCTAATAACGTTGAGGGTTGTATCATTGTCTCATTATGAGGTGATGAGGTCATGCAAACTGAAATGATTTGGGAAGTTATTTATATCAGTAGCTCTTAAAACTCTTATAATTGCAGGTGATTTCAAACTTAAACAAGAATCTTGCGTTGTTTTGCATCGTTTACACTTCTGACGGAAAGAAGGAACGGCTTTTAAAATCAATAACCGTGGGAAAATCAAATCGTGACCTCAGTATCGTGAATCGTATCGAATCGTGAGCAGAGGGTATCGTCACACCCCTAGAACGTAATCGTTTGGATTGTAGTTTATCCCCAGAAAGCAAATAAGTGAGATGAGCGGGTCTGAGTCACAGACACACAAACCTGGGACTGTGTGTGTGTGTGTGTGTGTGTGTGTGTGTGTGTGTGTGTGTGTTTGCCTAAATTTGTTCGTATTTGTTGTGTGTACATAACCCGTCTCCCAACGCACACTGTCACATTTAACTAAGATTTTATTACGGCCATTTCAATCTTAACGTCACTTTCAAATGGGTTAAACACACACACACACACACACGCACACAGACGCACACACACACAGCTCACTTTAACACAATCACACACTGCGCAAGGTAATCTAAGCTGGAACACCACCTGCAGCATGAAGTGATGAGTCACACACACTATTAACTCTGACACACACACACACACACACACGCACACACACACACTTCAACAAAAATCAGCATTAATCAAAACCTACAGGACAACTCACTAGATACCGAGACACTTGACATCAACGCACAAACGCGCAGAACATCGTAACACACTAGGTACCGCTATCCTAAACACCAATACACACCATGGACACAAAAACACAACGAATACACACTGTAAAGACAACAAAGGGCAGAGAAATAGACTGAACGTATAAAGAACAACAAACTAAACACCCAACACAATAAACACAAACACACTAAAGATCAAAACTTAACACCAATCTAATAAACACAAACATGGTTATTGAACACAAATGTACCAAAGACCACCATAGTAAACACCAGTGCGGTAAACACACACACGGTAAGGATCAGTGGTAAACACCAGTGCAATAAACACAAACATACTAAACACCAACGCTGTAAACACAAACACAATAAGGATTAACAGTAAACACCAAAGCAACTAACAATAACACAATAAACACCAGTGCAATAAACTCAAACACAATAAATACAAATATGCTAAAGACCAACACAGTAAACACCAACACAATAAACACAAACATACTAAAGACCAACACAGTAAACACCAACACAATAAACACAAACATGATAAAGACCAAGACAGTAAACATACTAAAGACCAACATAGTAAACACCAACACAGAAACGCACAAAAGATTTTAGCACTGAACACCAAACCTATAAACAGAAACACACTTTGCATGAAGAGCATATGGAGCTCTGTGTGTGTGTGTGTGTGTGTGTGTGTGTGTGTGTTTGTGTGTGTGTGTGTGTGTGTTTGTGTGTGTGAGAGAGAGAGAGAGAGAGAGAGAGAGCGAGAGAGAGAGAGAGAACACATACACATTCTTCAGCAGTTTAACCTGATTTATATCCATTCTTTATGCAGCGTATGCTTACAATAGTTTTTTTTTCTAGTGGAATTCTAATTAAAATAATATACAAATCCGATTCACACACTTATAATATAATAGCAGGACTAAAGCATGGAACCCAAATTTCAAATTACTTGTTTTAAACTGTTAGACTCAATAAGAGCCTGATTTACGAAGATCCTACAGTAAACACTAGTTGTCTAAGCTACAGTATGTAACCAGTCTACTACATTGTGTAAGTTGTTGGTGGGCATGTTATGAGTGATTTATTAAGGATTATCGTGCAAGTCCAAACACATGCAGAAATAATACATAAATGAGAGCATGCAGAGCTCGGGCCGTAAGCAGAGCGGACGGTAGAGAAAGGCCGTTGTGCAAATTGCACTTTGGAATGTACCTACCTTTCTCTAGTATTCATTTAGCGATGTAGAAAGGACTCACATTTAATCCCAGAGATGTGGCGTAAATGAAAATGTTTGTGTTGAGCCCACTCTGCATTTTGTTTGTTCACAAAGAATTATCTTTAATACACTAATTGAGGAAAAAAACGCTCCCAGTTAGAATTGTTGTTTTGCTGCAAAACTCAGCATGCACTTATTTACATGCAAATACATAACTTATTACAGATGTGGACTGATTAGACACTGGGTCTTGCCACAAGAGGGTGTAAAAGTGCTTCCTCTACTGCCCTATAAAAAGGTTCTCAGATGTTACTTTTGGGTAGTGTACCTCTTGGTGAGAGATTGTTGACTGCTAGACCTGCCTCTATGGCAGACGTAAAGACATTTTGCCCAGTTGTCAGATGCTGTGTGGGAGGACATCATTGGACTGAGAGAAGCAGGAGGGTTATTATAATGAATTGCTTGCCATGTGGGCCATTCTGAAGTAGCTGTTAGGAGGTGTTAAGAGCAGTGGTTCCATGAGGTACGAAGGGCCCAGACAGACCACCAGTAGAGAGGATTGTTCGATTCAACTACAAGCATGAGTAGCTCCCACAATTTTGTTGTCAGCCATCCAGATGGCACCTTCACTATACAGTCCAGTCTTGTCTCTGCCGGTACCATTTCCAGCTGTATATGTTGCTATGGTTTCTGTTTAATCTTTCATTTGCACCAACATGCAGTTCTGTGAAAAAATCTTAGGGAACCAGTAAATGTTTTGCTTTAGACATATTGTCGACTGACCCAAAACTTTAAAATTTGGAATCATCACTAAGCCCTTTTACCATGTTCCTTTTGATAAAACATTATTCCTAAACAAGCTTCTTCAGACTGTAGAAGGTCCAACTTGGTATCCCGATTAAGCTGCCAGATGCTGCGATTGCTCAGGTGTAAGGTCAGACAAAGAATTTGCCACTGTAGAAGCTGCTTTCTTTAGTTTTTTTAAATAACTACATACAACGTTCCTCTATTGTCTGGTTGTATTCTAATAATGAGAATGTGAAATAATTATGTATATGGTCATTATACCTTTGCTAAAGCAATGGTATACCTAATCTAATGGTAGCCTAAGATTCTTGCACTCTCCCTGATCCAACTGAAGTACTTACCCTTATCATGCACACCACCGGTTCCATGCATCACAAAAAGGAGGGTAATGAACATGTTACAGAACATGTGATTTGTAGAAAAAAATATTGAAAATAAGTATTTGATAGACTGCCGATTTTGCAAGTGTTCTCACCTACAAAGAATGGAGAGATCTGTCATTTTTATCGTACGTACATTTCAACTGTGAGAGACAGAATTAAAAAAAATATTATATCATTAATTTGCAATTTAATTAATAAAATAAGTATTCGATCACCTCACCTACCAACCAGCAAGAATTCTGGCTCTTACAGACCTGTTGGTTTTCCTTTAAGAAGCCCTCATATTCTGCACAGCAGTAATTGCACCTGTTTTTCCCCCACTGTATGTAGTCCCATGTAAAAGTCAACAAGTACAGGTCTTACACCTTGTCTTTTGTCTGGTTTTGTTTTGAAATGAGTAGTTAAGATGTAATGACATTGCATTTAGTATCTGCTTGGTTTGATTCAATGCTTTAAACTCTATTTAGAAGTAACAGTAAATTAAAAAGAAAATAAATACATATCTATAGCGAAAATACACGGGAAATTACTTTTACTGTAAAAGTGGACAGTCAACTCTATTTTATGTTTTAATATAGGCCTTCAAGCCATGGTTACTCTTGCATTGCATTGATAAGTACAAGTGTGCAGCGACGAGGCATATCTACTAGGGGGGCATGCTTGGGCAAAACACTAGCAGTGTTCTTACAGCATACTACTGTACAAAATGGTAGCCTATATCAAAGTACTACACCATCAATGGTGTTATTACAGTTTTAACACTGTTTCGAGAGTCTTATGTGTAGTATGTGGTATTTTTATGTTTTTTGTTTCTTGATATTGCAGGATGTGTGTGCGTTGTTTTTTTCATGGAAATCTGCAAAAGTGTTTTGCTGATTACTCCTTAAAACTTTATTTAATTGGTGTGACATTTTCATAAGATATTACAAGCATATAGAACAGCTGCTTCATGAATGCACACATACACTGTCTCACTATCATTTCAGGGACTTTCCATTTACATAATAATTACCTTAGCTAATTAATGCTCCACCCATAACTAACCTTAACCTTTACAGCAGTACGAAAATCCTTGACTCTTTGTTTTCTAAAGAAATATTGGTTGGCAATTGAGACAGCATTTTTGTCCTCAGTTCACTCTAGAATTTATCC
The DNA here is from genome assembly GCA_034780255.1 of Parotocinclus maculicauda. Classification (NCBI taxonomy): domain Eukaryota; kingdom Metazoa; phylum Chordata; class Actinopteri; order Siluriformes; family Loricariidae; genus Parotocinclus; species Parotocinclus maculicauda. The sequence goes on from JAUZSU010011065.1 coordinate 5,193, forward strand.
CTCTAAGTCAAGTCTCTCTCACATACGCACACCTTTTTTGCTCTAACCATGAGCATGAGCTCCTAAAGCTTCACTTAGAAAGGCTGAACAAGTCAATAGTCTAGTAAATTTAAAAAGAGCAAAACCTGTGACAATATATGAAATGTCATATTCACACACAAACTAAACTATTTATTAGAATTACCAAATCAAAAACACTGAAAGGTGGAGACAGAAGTGATGCAGAGAAAGGGGTTGTTATAATATTATTTGCTATATGTGAGTATGCCTGTACATACAACAAATATAGTGCCTTGTACCTTGTATTTTGCCACATTTTGTTTGTAGATGAGGTCATTATTCAATTAATAGCCGAATTGCATGAATCAGTGCTTTAGGAATACAGCACATTAACTGTGAAGAAAAGAACTGGCAAATGCTGGAATAGTGGACAGTCGCTGTTCAGCATATAGCATCATTTGAATTTGAAGTGTATGTTGTGTACTAATCGGGAACTATTTGATGCAAATGGAATAATATTATAATTAGTAGTGTTTGCCTGTTGTTCAGAAGATCCAAAAGCTTTATGCATAAATACACACACACACACACACACACACACACACACACACACATGCAAAAAAAGAAAGAGCTACATCCTTGCATTTTGTATTAATTTGGTAGATGATTAAACTGAAAATTGCTATGCCATAGGTTTGTCTAGCCCCTTTTTATTTAAGGACCCTTAAATTGAGTCTCAACATCCCAAAAATAACATTATTTTTGTTTGTCTTGTCTTGATAAGCTGAAAATGTTTACAGCATAGAAAGTAGAGGGTTTAAACATACTATTTAAAGAACGAAAATCTTGCATTCACCCCTTTTTACCAACAGAAAGAAAATGGATTTCACATTAGGTGCTCAGTAGGAATAAACCTCTTCACCCCTGGACGTCACAGAAAACCTGTGAATGAAGAGAAACCATGGGAGATGGTTTTGAAAATATATTAGACACCTTTGGCTGATATCCATTTAATATATAGAGAGAGAAATGACTATGTATATAGAGAAAATAAACTTTACGTTCTTTGTAGTAGTGAACTGTGTTTAAGTCCTGATTATACCTGCAATTTAATGATATGTATGTCAGTGCATGTAGTTACAAGGCAGGCATAACTACCAGAGGACTTGCCCAGACAAAAAATGGCAACGTCCTTACAGCATAGTGCTCCATAAAATAGTAGGCTATATCGAAGTAGTACACCATCAATGGTGTACTTTGCAGTTTCATTATAAGTTTAACACACTATTTAGTGAGACGTATCTGGATCTCTATGTAGGATGTAATTTTTTGTGTTTGCTTGGGGTTTTTTGTTTATATTTCATGTATCTACTCTAGAGGGCATGCCCGGGCAAATATCTAGCAATGCCCTTTAAGCTTACTACTATACCAATTGTAGCACAAATAATCTACATAAAAGCTTTCTGCTTAATACTTCATTGTAAATGTACTTATATGGTCCCTAGAATATAGAATATTTGCTTCATACACACAAGCACATTTTAGTTGTTTTTTTTAAATAAAAGCCCCAGTTTTGTTAAAAAAAAAGCCCGTTTGTATCCTTTATACGTTCTTATATTCCTATATTTTACAAACATTCACACGCAGATATCTGTTTCACTATCATTGTGGGCATCTCCCATTAACATAATGACTGTAGCTAATGAATACTACAGGTGCCCTAACCCTAAACCTAACCTTAGTAACTGATCCTTTTGCTTTTGCAGTTTCTGTAAAAAAGCAATTTGTCACATGGGCACCAGCAAAATGTCCCAAATGATCCACCAAGGATAGAACAATCTCACATTTGTGACCTCGTGGGGACATTTGATCCTCACTATGGTATATAAAACACACACACACACACACGCCCATGTATCACTATCTTTGTGACTATCACCCACTTAAATAATGATAACTGTATCTGATTAATACTACATCTACACCTAATCTTAACCTCATGAACACAAAGCAAATATTTGCACTCTTTTTGGGTTATTTGACAGAAAGTTGCATTTACTCTAAAGAAAATCAGTTACTTTCTGGGGACCAGAAAACGCCAGATCTTTCTGTCCTTGTGTGTACATTTGGTCCCCACAATGACACACACACGAGCGCGCGCGCACACACACAGAGGGCTAGAGCTAGAGCGCGTCGCGTCTCTCTCCAATTCAATTGATATGCTAATGAGAGGATCTACTTTCTTTGAGCGGACGGACTGGACATTTAAATGTCTCTCTTGTCCCTCTAAAACACTACTTCTCAAAATTTTTAAGAGAGACCTTCACGCAATGTATCCCCCTTTAATGACAAGACTCATTTTGACTGAGCTGTATAATTGGGATTGGTTATTGGAGTCCCTGTATTTTAGGCGAACGCTCTGCGCGGAGGGATATCAGGATATCAATGGGTGCGGGATTCCCCCCCTTCGCGCATGAGGTGTCATTCAGAACTTTGGAGTCCCACTCGAGAGCTGCCCGCGCGCACAGAGCGGAGGAGGTTGTGTCGCACTGTCTGCTTTTCTGGAGTTTATTTATATGATATATTTATATTTATTGACTGTTTGTGGAAGTAAAGGGGAAACTGTGGATCTATGAAAACCCTCGGTGGAACTGGACAACATTTCTGACGGAATGAACCGTTTCTTTGTGATATCCTTTTATTTCGGGACGGTCACGCTCTTTTCGGCGAAAGGTAACGGAAACATTTACTATTCGATCGTGAGACGGGACAGAGTTACATGTAATTGTTTGTAGGGATTCGTTTTTAATTCAGATACGCTTAGTTATACTCTTGGATTAATTGTGAGTACTTTTTTTGGGTGATGTGGATGCACTTGTTGCCGTGAACAGTTAGGACTCCTACAAACTGAGCGGCTCGATCCTAAATTCTCTGGTCTCCCTGTGTGAATGCACTACAAACGATATCGAATGACGGGCGTTTACAGCCAATGTAGTGCACTCTTTAGATTTAGGATAGCTGTTTGGGATTCGGCCCGCGTTGATTATTTTAACGTTCACCTGCTGTGGTGTGATAAACCTCTTACCTGTTTGAGAATTAAAACACCAAGTATTTGTTTTTCTTTGCAAATGGTTACGGGGTGATATTACAATTTCTTTATTTCTTGTAATCACGTAAACGAGAGTTTAAACCATTTGCTTGACTTAGGTAGGTGATGTTATAGCTCCTGGATGTGGATGTGTGAGAGATTAATAGATTTTATGGCACACTATACTGATGTGCGTGCGCATGGGAGTTGGGACAGTGTGTGTGTGTGTGGGGGGGGGGGGGGGGGGGGTTGTCGCCCAGCTTGCTGAACAATGCCCGAGCAGAGTGGTTTATGGCTCGTGCTGCACTCTGATTTCTTTTGTGCGTCGCGCTGCTCTTTGCAGCTGTCGCGCTCTCTTCCCACGGGGCGCGTGCCCCCCAAATCCATTGCGCGTGCGCAATAACGAGGGCGCCTCAATAAATCTTTACATCAAGTTGGTAGTAAACTGCAAATCCTTAAAAAATGTGTAAATGTAGGGTTAATTAATGACTAAAGTCAATTTATAAGTTGTGAATAAGCATTGGGATCTGAAATCAGGGGCAGTACCAAGCACTGTAATACGAATTGTGTGGCAATAATATTAATGTTTGACCAGTTTTTCCTTACTGGACAATAGTGTCCAGTTAATAGTGTTGTCAGTAAACACAATTCTTATTATCACAATGTTGATATACATCACAGCAGCCACTGTGATAGCAAATATATGGGCCCGAGGGGACCATGTGAGATAAGACTTTATTGATCCCCTCAGGGAAAATGTAAACCACATGGAACGAATTGTTTGAGCTGTGCCTTTCATATTCAGTTCCCTAGCTTACAGTCAACTTGCATGCAATCCTGGGTCTGTGCTCAATGACCCAACAGCAATGGTTGGCAGAGGTGTGAATTGAACCCTTGGCTTTCTGGCCCAACGTTCAGTCACTTTTACCCAGAAGACCCAACAATGGCAGCTTGGCAGAGTTGGTTTTTGAACCCTGGACCTAATGGTAAACAGTCCAGCAACCTAACTGTTAAGCTACCACGGTCCTTTGTCCCAAAGCAAAGCATATTTAGGTTTGATTATAGAATATATAGTTTATTACTGGTTACCGCTTCTTTGCTTACTTAATGATGAGTGAGAGATTTAGGTTTCAAAGTTGGAAAGTGTGCACATGGTCTAAAACAGTTCCCTTTCTAACCCAGTACAGGACACAAAGACATAGCAAATGTGCCGTAGCTTCATTTTGAATGTGGTATTTTTGTAAAAACTTGCATTTGGATTGGACAAACTTTGCAAAACTGTGGAACTAATTTGCATGGAGTTAACAGACCCAATTGACTGTTTTCCTGTTATTATATGTGCTCCTTATAAAGACAGAATACCTGTAGGAGTTCAGTAACAAATGTTAGGTGGTCTCAGAGGACTGCTGTGCTCCAGTCACCCCCACACATACCCCTGTTTTAAAGAGAGACTGAAACAATAGCCTCATCTGCATTCAACAAAAGCAAAACGACGCACGATGCTTTACAACCCACTCCGATTGTTCTGCTTGTGTGTGTTTCTGAAAGAGTACCAAACTCAGTTGGGTTGACGTTGTTTGTGCATGTGTAGGGCTCAGATGCTTGGAGCCATGTCAGAACGGAGGAACATGCGAGCTCAGCGCCAGTGTACAGGCAGCCTGCAGGTGAGTCACAACAAGAAAGCACAAAACATTTGGAAATGAGAAAAAAAACAAATCCATCACACAGAGTCGAACCAAGTCAGTGATGAGTGAGCTGTGTGTTTGAACGAGGCTCCATACTTAGCAACCTGTGTGTGTGAGTGCACGAGCGAGCGTGCACGCGCCCATAGACATTCTCCCACAGACACTGTGGGCCGTTACTCCTGAAGCCTATTCAACCAATTCAATCCGACAGCTGGCCTTCTCTCCCTATTGTCCTGATGCACACACACACACACACACACTCAGACTTTGCTGGTGGCTATTGAAGTGCTGACTGCTTATCTTATACACTAGTACACACTAAGTTGTATGTGGCTTCACAGAGGGAGCACGCATATACACTTTACTTACTATACTAGACTATACTTACTAGATTTTGCCTACATGTCTCTGTTTTCCTGTACGGACATACTTCGAATGCGTTTCTCCTCTTTAAATTTCCTCCAGTTCCTCCCCATTGCAGTGATAAGGTACATTTTGCTGTTGTGTGTTTACAGCAGTGGTATCACTTCCTCGGCCATCTGCCGCCAAACAGAACACCATTCTTTGTGCGTGCGTGTGTGTGTGTGTGTGTCAGTGAGTGAGAGTGTGGGAGAGAGAATGAATGAGTGAGAGTGTGGGAGAGAGAATGAATGAGTGAGAGTGTGTCTGTGTGAGTGAAGTTTCTATATTGTTGTGAGGATCAAATGTCACCAAGGTTATAGTTTATTTGTATGAAAACGGCACCTTTCCTTTGGAAAAAAACAAACAATCGAACCAAATGTCTTCCTTTAGGTTAACTGGGCTAAGTTTTGGTGTTGGTGCAGCATTAATTAGTAGTACACGGCTCACAAAAATTAGGGGATATTTCACACACACATTTGTCTTTCTACCATTGTGGGGACCTTCCATTGGCATACTATACTGCTCACATAAAATAGGAGAGTTTAGTTTGCCAGTGAAAGGTCCCTACAATGATGAAAGACAAGTGTGTGTGTGTGTGTGTGTGAGAGAGAGAGCGCGAGATTAAGGGGGGCAGGTTAGCAGGAGGGGCAAGGATTTGAAAGCAAACAAGTAAGAGAGCCCGTTAGCCACATCCCACTTAAGCCTTCTCCAGCTCTGTCTCTCTGCACCACCACTGCGCTTCCTTTCCTCCCCTTTCTTTATTTTTCCTTATTTACTTTTCGGTTGTGCAACGCATTGCAGCTACAGATGAGTGCAAACGAACTGACAATAAACAAAGAAAGGATGAATGAATGGTGAATTGTGAAGAGCTCCTTGTCCTGTACTGAACTTCCTATTTAACTGAACAAAAATAGACACTATGCATTTCCTGTTTAAGACCTTTGTAGCCAGACAGGAAGAGAGTAGTTGTTTTGGGTTCTTTTCCCCTCAAAATATATATACTGCCATATTAAGTTCTTCCTGAATGGTTAATTTCCCACAGAATATATCCGGAAAACCCAGCTGGAGTTCAACACCAAGGCTGACTTCTTTTTTAGGAAGTGCTGAAGGACAGCATTGCTGGTTTAGTTTCTTGTACATACGCTCCCTTTGGTTAAGTCAAGTCAAATTAATCCCTACAGCACTTTTTACACCTGGCATTGTTTCAAAGCAGCTTTACAAATTATGGTGGACTATACAAAAAGGTTTTGGACACCCAAAAACTTAAATCTTTAGTATGAGCATTAGTATGTCCCCTACCTTTGCTACTACAACTGTTCTGAAAGAGCTTCCCATTAAGATTTTGGGAACCTGACTGTGAGGTCAGCACTTTTGGCCATTCAGCACATTTTCAGTGTGTCTGATGGAGCTGAGGTTCTGGGTAAACCAGGCATGTTCTCAATCAGCCTTAGCAAATCAGTTCTCTGTGGACTTTAAGGTCAGGGCAGAACATGTATACTGATATACTGACTTGTTGGAAGCAGAAACATGTCGTACTGAGATATGTTATCAACGTGTTACAAATGAGAATAGCTGAAGTAGCAGAGCTCAATATTAGAAGGGGTGTACACAAACATTTGCATATATAGTTAATCTAAGCCCATAGCTCTAAGTAAGTAAACCTATGGTGCCTGGGAGAGGAAGCTTCCTGCATGTGATAAGGAAGAAACCTTGAGAGAACCAAGACAGAGAAAGGGATTCATCCTCCTTAGGTAGCCTAGATGTATATTTAAGAATGAAAGATTATAGTAATAAATACACAGAAGCCAAACATAAAACGCAAAGAGAGAACATTTAAATAAATACACTGCTCACAAACATTTGGGGATAGTTCAAATTGAATATGGAGCAATTAAAAGAGAAGCATTTGATTTCATTAAACAAGATTATCAGAAAAAGAAAAGCAAATGAAAAGTCAAAGAAAGTTGTTCGATTTCGCAAATGAGATGCAAACTTAGTTATTAACATATTCGTAGGGGTGAACATAAGTATGTCAAACTGCATAAGAGTGCCCCACCTTGACTGTTCAGTAGGGTGTGTGGTCACCCAAGACTGCCAAAGCACACTGACAGTGATGGGACATGGACAGGATCAGATTGTCCAGCAGTCCTTGTGAGATCCTCTTCATATTCATTTTGAAATATCCCCTAATTCTTGTGAGCAGTGTAGACACCATTGAAGTGTAATAGAATGAACAGTATTATAAAACAGAAAATCTAAAACTATATCATATGAGACAGTAATACACTGCTAACAAAAATAGGAGACATTTCATTTTAAAATATCCCCTAATTTTTGTGAGCAGTATATATAAAAAATCAATATAGTAACAGTGAGAGAGTGATTATAAGCATTAGTCCAGTAAACAGGTTCACTGTAAGTTCTCATGTCCTTAGCGGGAAAGTTTTAGTGGAATGGTGTGCTCAGTCAACCAGGGGAGGGGAGGGGAGGGGGTGTTATTGCCCTATTTTACAACATAATATACGTAGCTTGCATTCTGAATACAGTATATTTTTCTACATTTGCATTAAAATCCTTCTTAATATCTTTGTAATTCTGTTTACAGACATTAATTTGCTCCCATTAAATACTATAACATTAATTTCTGAGTCAAAGCTACAAGGCTAAAATATAAAACAAAAGTGAGATACAGCTATGTCGTCGCTTTAATCGGCAACTTGTTGTGATAACACTTTTTTTCATACTATAACTACTAACTCTGTCTTGTTCGAGAGGTCTGGCTTATAGTGTTGCTCTGTGCCTTCGAAATGTCATATGTATTCTTAAGAAGAAAACTTGGTCAGCTGGTTTTCCACAGGTAGTAAAATTTCGTTTTCTAGCAACAAGGTCACAGATTAACTTGTAAAAAGTGTAGCTATTGTTGAACTTGTTCGTGGGAAAATATTCAGCAATATTCAGCTGTGGATGATAGATGTTGACTCTGTTGAAACAATAAAACCAGGCACAAAGCAAATAATAATACCATTTATTGTCTCAATTTAACAGGACATCTTAAGCTATGGTGCATTTTGAGTAATAATTGAACATTCTCATAGTTAATGTGTTGGATAGTGGAGATAGTGGAGTGGAGTAAAGGTCTGCAAACATGGGCACAGATTGCTCTTCCTTTAAAGTGTTTATTCCTAAATCATGATTTAAAATGACATTTGTTTTTAACAAAGAACTGAACTGAAAGTTCATACATGCAATAGTTCACATTACAGGTAAACGTCTACCAGGGCTGGTCCTCTATGCTGTGGTGGATCAAAATAAAAAGCACTCTTGGATTTTTCCCTGCAAAATTACTGTATCAACCTTTGAAAAAAAAAAAAATCTTACTTTTTCATTATCAGTTTAATATCGGCTAAAAGGTTGTAGTTACATCAGACATCAATTTAAAAATCCTCTAACAAGACAAGCAGCACAATTCATACGGATGAACAAAAAAAGTATTTTACTACGTTTTTAAAGTAATTCATACATATTTAATTACTTTATTAGCATAGAAAAATACTTCTTGTTGTTTTTGTTGTTCAGAGATTCCCAGTTTAATCCAGAACCAGTCCATGTGGGTTTACTCTGGTGTCCTCCACATTCCAACGACGTGCATTAACTTAAATGGCTGCTCTAAATTGGCCCAGTATGAATGTTTCACACCAGTGAGGACTTAACTTTGCCCCGTCATGAAGCGATGCTAATGCAACGTGAAATAAACTTCAAAGTCATGTAATACGTATTGTTTTTTTTGTTATTACAAATATCCTTAGGTTGGGATTTTATAACTCTTTTGATTAACGTAAAGCCTTGTGTAAGACACAGTGAAATCTTTTCGCATTTGTATATCAATTCTAGGAGTTCAGTTATCAGAATCAGTATTGGAAGAGAAAACTTGGATAGCTAAATCTTTGGTTGTTTGTTAGAATTATGCGAAACATTGGCTGAGAGAACTTCAGATACTCCAACATCATGTGTCTGCTATCAGAAAAGCGAGAGATTAGACAGAGGACAAGAAAGTGTGTTGTTTTGCTTAACCCACAGTCAGGAAGTGCGAGGTGTGAACATGCACAAACACCCCTCACACACACAGGGCAATGAGCAGCAGATGGTAGACCAGCCCCCTGGATAGGCTGTAGCCTATAGTCACAAATGTGGTCATAGGTCACCCCAGCATCTGTTCAGATACACAACACACTCAGACCTGTTGCCACAGCAAGCTGCAGATGTCTGCAGTGCTATAGAGACAAAGAGGGAATAAGAGAATGAATGCTGGTAGCAAAAGGCAAATGTGCAGAAATCTGCTTAAAATACTTTCATTTGTGGTGTCGTGGTTTGCTGACTACTGTAAATAAATAAGTTTTAGTTATGAATAGGGAACTTTCATACAACCGACACTGAAAGACAACACAGTATACAGAGATGAAAAATCAATACTAAAACCACTACTAGAACTTTAGAAACTAAAAAAGAGAGTAACTAAATAGTAAATAAAGTAAGTAATAAAATAATAAAGAACAAAGATGCCTTCATATAAAAGGGTTGGGGAGACAGATAGATAGATTGGGTGGATGGCGGGAGGCATGACAGGAGGAGCGTGCTCTCTCTGGGGATTAGCCCTGTTGACCTCACGCCACTTACTATGGCAACAGGATTTTAGGGGGGTGCACAGAGTAGGAGGAGGGGCCTGCCCCACAACTGCACTCATTAATGCACACACCTGCTGCAGTGAAAGAGACACACTCCCCCAGCAATGTTATCTTCATCTGTGTCTGGCCTTATTCATGTATAAAAGCTGCTACCCAAACACACACATTGCTCATTTTAGTGCAAAGTATTTTTGTGTTATACATATGCATAGAGAACTAGGATAAACTGTGTGACAGTGTGTTCATTCCAGAGCATCGCACAACATTTATACATTTAGTTACTTTTGTATCAACAATGCTATTGTGTTAGTACCATTAAAATATTTTTTAAAGAACCAAACATTAGTATTTGATTACAAGACACACTATGCAACTGTCCAAGGAAATAACCCATCGCTGTGTGTGTCTTTCCTAGGTGTCCCGCAGACTTTGTGGGCTTGCAGTGCCAGTTTCCCAACCCATGCAGCCCATCACCGTGCCGCAACGGCGGTCAGTGTCGCCCACGCACCCAGGGCAACGATATGACATTCACATGTGACTGTGTGTTGGGTTTCAGCGGACCACTATGCTTGACGCCTGTCAATCACGCTTGCATGAGTTCACCATGCCGCAATGGAGGATCCTGTTCACTGCTCACTCTCAGCACCTATAGCTGCCGCTGCCCACCTGGCTGGACAGGTATGTACACATCTGTAGTTCACTCACTGGCTACTTTTTGAGGTAACTGTTTAACTGTTCTTTAACGTGAATATCTAATCAGTGCAGTGCATTTAGGCATCAAGCCTTAGAATGGGGTGGAAAGTTGATTTGATGTGACGATTTTGGTCCTAGATGGACTGGTCTATTTTCTGGAGCATGCCAGAAACTCTTGACCTACTGGAAATTTTATGCACAGCCATTTTTAGGGTTTGCAGAGAATAGTCCAAGAAAAGAGAAAATATTTAGAGTCAGGGGTAAAATGCCTTGATAATGAGGTTGCTGAAGTCAGAACCAAATTACAACCAAGTCAAGTTACTTGCAGAAGCTAATCGAGGTATGCAGAAGAGCATATCTGAATGCACAACCTGTCAAACCTTGAATCAGATATGCTACAACACCAGAAGACCACACCGGGTGCACACCTGCCAGCTAAGAAATGACAACAGAGGCTACAAGTCAAACAGTTGAGGACCATTTGCTTTGATAGATCTGACAACCCTGTGTGTGTGTTGTGCAGGGAAGACATGCCAACAGGCGGACCCGTGTGCATCAAACCCCTGCGCCAACGGCGGTCGGTGCTCAGCGTTCGACTCCCACTTTATCTGCGCATGCCCTCCCAGTTTCCACGGACCAACGTGCCGGCTGGACGTGAATGAGTGTGCCACCACTCCGTCACCCTGCCAAAACGGAGGGGTCTGCATGAATGAGGTCGGCTCGTACCGCTGCAGCTGCCCACCCGAGTACGCCGGCACACACTGCGAGCGTCCATTCCTGCCGTGCCAACCTTCGCCCTGCACCAATGGGGGCACATGCACTCAGACCAGCGACACGAGTTATAGCTGCACCTGCTTACCAGGTAAGAGCGTGTATAGGTGTGTACATGGGTGCGCTTCTTTGTATGTGGTTATAGTGTAAGCGGCGAGTTTCTTTCATGTGGAATGTGCCTCAGTTTATGATTAATCTAAATGACTCTTCTGGATTGCTCTGAAACACACTTCCCAACACCCACACTGCTTCATTGATGAGAACAGTTCAGGAGGTCACACACACACACACACTCACACAATTTCCACAGCTAGTCACTATACATTAAACATATTTACATCAAGGTTTTGAAACTTGTTAAGGATCAAACAGGATAAGGACCTCACTACATGCCGTGCCTTCTCTGATCACAAAGCACTTGAGTATTAGTTGTTAGACATACATTAAGTAAGGTTTCAAACCTAGAAGATGAAGGTACAGAAGCATAACCCTTGCTCTGCCACAGTAGTTTCTAGTCCTCATGAAAATTCTTCTGTTGTCTGAACCCTTCCCTCTCTCTGTCTCCGTTAGGCTTTACTGGGCAGGATTGTGAGCACAACATTGATGACTGTGTTCAGCATGCGTGTGAGAATGGGGCCAAATGTATGGATGGAGTGAACACCTATAACTGCCACTGTGACAAGCACTGGACAGGTACAATACTTTACATTTACATTTGTGTCATTTAGCAGACGCCCTTATCCAGAGCGATTTACAACTGTGGCAGAAGTGGGATATTTGAACCCTGGACCTTCTGGTCCATAGTTCAGTTCCTTAACCACTAGGCTACCACAGTCCCAAATGTTGGATTGCCATGAATTGCTAACCACTACGCTACAGATACAGCTTACACAATCATAGTTCCACACAGCTCTACACACAATGCTAAACTCATTTTTGACATCACAAAGGCTAAGAAATTACTCAAATTCCTGTGGATAACAGACCTTAAAAAATCTATCAACCATACTGTTGAAAAATGTAACCCATCTACATGATGTGCTATACCCTGGTTCCTGGCTAACTGAATTCTATTTATAGCCGTTCCTGCCATGAGGACAGCTCAAGGGCAGTAGCGGCATTAAAAACCCAATAAGTAACTAACTAACTAAAATGTGTAATGCAACAAGGAAATGTCATTAAACAGTGCAACAAAAGCTACAACCCTAGAGCAGCATCAGTGGCTCCAAGGGTAGAGCCAGTAGTGTCTGGCCAAGGCTCAATCATGCATGGGGCTAGAAACGTAAAGGTCATGTGATACATGATGCATTTACGAAAAATTCCAACTGAATAAGCACAGATATACAGAAAGGGTTGCATTAAGAAGGGCATCCGGCGTAATAAACCCTTCCAAAAATTGCAAGAAATCTAATTGTAGAAAGAGGATCATCATCACTGTGATAAACACTGCTAAAAAAAAACTCTTATTATTGTGCAACGCTGTAATGACAATTACATTACATATTAAAAAGCCTAATATAAAATGCTTAGTGACAATGGTGTGCATTTTTGGACAACATGATGCAAGCAAAATATATTGTACAATTATCCATTGCATTTTGTATATTTAACTTTTTTTTTTTTTATTGAGAATAATGGATCAAATGGCAACATCTTAATCCATTATTCTCAATTTAAAAAAAGTTACATATACAAAATGCAATGGATAATTCTACAATATATTTTGCTTGCATCATGTTGTCCAAAAATGCACACCGTACCAACATCTATAGCTGATACTGAACAGCATTTCAGAATACATCTGATATCATTTTGATTGCATTTGTGTCCAGGTCAGTACTGCACAGAAGATGTGGATGAGTGCGAGCTCTCCCCAAATGCCTGCCAGAATGGTGGCACATGCCACAACACGGTGGGTGGCTTCCACTGTGTGTGTGTGAATGGCTGGACAGGCGATGATTGCAGCGAGAACATCGACGACTGCGCTAGTGCTGCCTGTTACCATGGCGCTAAATGCCATGACCGCGTTGCTTCCTTCTACTGCGAGTGCCCCCATGGACGTACAGGTGAGTCGATGTGGAAGGAAGATACACAAAAATGAGGGGATATTTAATTTAGAAATAATATCTTATTTTTTGAGCGGTATATGTCTTTTAGATTTAGTGCTGCGAAAGAAACCAGCAAACATGTTCCTCTAGTGGTCACTGTTTCTGGATTTCAGATCAGACCAGCAGCTATGTTTTGGTGGTGGTGCTACTGAAAGGGTTTTGCTACTTGATAACTAATTCTTTTGAGATGGCACTCTAACCGTGGAAATTGGAAGCGTGTATGAAATATGTGATTGTGCATGTAAATACTGTGCACACCCCTAACTTTTCATTGGTTATGTGTAATTTGCAGGTCTTCTGTGTCACCTGGATGATGCGTGCATCAGTAACCCATGTCAGAAAGGCTCCAACTGTGACACCAACCCTGTGAATGGCAAGGCCATCTGCACATGCCCTCCAGGCTACACTGGCTCTGCCTGCAACCAGGATATTGATGAGTGTTCACTTGGTAATCATTAATCACAGCACAGAGCGGGAGTAGATTAACTAACAAAGCACTATACATATATAATATATAGTATCTAACATGCACTATATGGATAAAAGTATTGGGACACCTACTGGAGCTTTTATGACATCCTATTGTAAATCCATATGAAATAATATGTAGTACAATAAAATGTAGATCACCTCTTTGCAGCTGTAACAGCTTCCATAGTCAATAATTAGTGAGCAAAAGTTACATGTTTACATTTTGGTATGAAAATGGGGAAACCCTTCTAAGATTTGATGGTCGAGAATGGTAAGGGAATACGGTCTCTGATTCTGATTGGTAAACGTTTTCAGGACCGAACCCATGTGAGCATGGTGGCCGGTGCCTGAACACCAAGGGCTCGTTCCAGTGCAAGTGCCTCCAAGGCTATGAAGGGCCACGCTGTGAAATGGACGTGAATGAGTGCAAATCCAACCCATGCCAGAATGATGCCACTTGTCTGGACCAGATTGGTGGATTCCACTGCATCTGTATGCCAGGTCAGAACCAATCACACAATGGAGCTGTGACTGTTAACGTTTGCAGTTCGGTGATCCTTAATTTATTTACTATCTATTATGTATGTAATGTATAGGGTATGAGGGCATGTTTTGCCAATTCAACACGGATGACTGCGCCTCCCAACCTTGTCACAACAATGGCAAATGCATTGACAAGGTCAACTCGTTCCATTGCGAGTGTCCTAAAGGTAAGTGCTTTTAATCTGACCAATAATCTTCAAAGTAGGGATTACATGAGGATTTATCACTACACACTGAGCCCCCATCAATCTGCTTTTGCTTTAGTTTATTTAGAAATAAGTAAAGGAAAGATATTTAATTAATTGGACAGTCTTTTTTCACAGACTTAAACACGTTTTATTCCTCAGGATTCTCTGGGAATCTGTGCCAAGTGGATGTGGATGAGTGTGCAAGCACGCCATGTAAGAATGGGGCTAAGTGCACCGATGGGCCCAACAAATACAGCTGCGAGTGCAGAGAAGGTGAGTAAACGCACACACACACACCTTCTTCTAAAAGAATAAAACAAACGCTGTACAGCCAAACATCTTATTTTTGTTTCTCTCTTTATCTTGCAGGTTTTGCAGGCCCACTGTGCGAGATCGATATAAATGAGTGTGCCTCAAACCCGTGCCATTACGGAGTGTGTAAGGACGGCGTGGCTTCATTCACATGCGTGTGTCGTCCTGGTTACACCGGGCGCCTGTGTGAGATCAACATTGACGATTGTATGAGTCAGCCGTGCCGCAACGGAGGTACCTGCCAAGACTGGGAGAATTCCTACACCTGCAGCTGCCCTAAAGGAACCACAGGTACCTCATGCAACCACACATGCATTTCAAATAATGAATCGAAAAGTACAATAAACACTAATGTACCTTCTTAGTACAAATTTATTTATATAGGGTTTTTCACAACTTTATCTAAAAGTAGCTTCACGACTGTCTAGATCTTACAGAAAAAACCTCCCAAATGAGATCTGGAAGAAAACTTTGAGAGAACCAAGACTCAAACATCCTTAGACAGCCTCGATCTTGTATATAAGAAATAAACTAAATGATACTTTTTTAATAGTAGTTCAAATACACTGAAGCTACACAGAAAAATAGAACAGAGAATATGATGACAGTAAAATATTAAACAAGATAATAAAATATAGACTATAACAAATTCAAGAGACAATGTTATGGAGAATATAATAAAAATAGAATATAAAACTATACAATCTAATGTAATAGTGTATATATAATAAATAAACTACTTCATATAATAACAGAGTATTAGTGAATCTCTTGGTATTATTTATGTTTTGGTGGCATGATATCCTATAGTAGTTTATATAGTAGTTTCTCAAAACCCTGCATAATTTTAGTTAATCCAGTAACTTGAGGAAATGCTACTAGAAAAGTATTTAATCACATTCAAAATATTTGTTAAACTATAGTTTGTCACAGCTGTAAAGCTGCATATTACATTTGGCACAGGTTCTTTATGTCAGATGTCCTTTCTGTCACAACTCTTCCCAATTATTTGGGCTTAGGACCAGCACTAGTACAAGTACAACCTCAGCTGCTTGGGTTTTTCCTTTTCTGAGCCATTGAGGCTACATTTTTAACAAATGCAATGTAACAGTTTAAAATATAAAACACTCTTATCAACAGTAACTTAAGTTAAATGTAAACCGGGGACTGTTGTGGCCTAGTGTTTAAGGTCTTTGGACCAGAAAGTCCAGGCCCTTAACCCACAAGTGCTTGGATTGTAAAACTGTATTAATTGTAAGTCGCTCTGGATAAGGACATATGGGTGTCTTCTAAATGACTGCTAAAATAAATGTGTGTGTGTGTGTGTGCGTGTGTTTACGCCCAGAGATGGTGCCCCATCCTTGTGCTGTTAGCTAGGCCTTAGCCCCACCTGACCCTAAATTGGATTAAGCAGGTGAAAAAATGAGTGACTGAGCAGTTCAGCTGAAGCAGGAATAAAAGAGATATAAGAATCAGAGCTATCGATTCCCTGCAGCCTCTGTATCTTTCTCCTGCTTCAGTTCTGCCTTCCTACTCCAAGTTTATCATCACTTAAATTAGCTTCCACTGCTTTATCACACTAACACAATCCTCTATTCATCTCATGACTGATGATTACTGAATGGAAGCATGAACAAATCTAACAGCAATGGTTATGTCTAGCAGGACTCATGATAACAATAGTAGTCCCGAATCTCTATCTGATGCACTCATCCTGGAGGGCTAAGTCCTTAGCATGGAGAAGCATTAGCACCAGCTCTGGAATATTCAGCTGCATGACTCACATTAAAGGACTTTAAATTACACGTGTTTGTCCTTCTATCATCGTGGGGACTTTTACATTGACATCATAATTACATAATGATTGTAGATAATTAATGCTACACACATATACAGCTACATTTTAAATCTATATTTAAAATGATGTTTCTTTTTTTTACAGTAAAAGAGCAGAATTCTTTATAAAGGCCTGCAAAATATTCACAAAAGCTAATGATGTATAAACTTTCCCCAACACACATATTACCTGAAAATTGCTGTATATTAATTTCCTACAATATGTGCCAAAAAAACTCTATTCTCAATTTTAATTCTCTTACAAAACTATTTTGGAATTATTATATACAGATAGTATTACAAGTGACAGTTATATCAAATTCTGAAGACAAATTTGTAAAAGATCCTGAATGTAAAAATCTTGTTTTTCTCATTTTTCTTTGTGTGTGTTTTTTTGCAGTTTAGCAAAATTCAATTCTGATTTCTATTCTTCTTATTATTATTTATATTTACAGCATTTAGCAGACTGTCTTACACAGAGGAACTTACAATTTATACAATCTTACAATCCAAGCAATTGTGAATTAAAGGTATTGCTCAAGGACCCAACAGTGGCAGCTTGGCAGAGGTGGGATTTGATCCCTCGATCTTGTGGTGTAGCGGTCAGTACCTTAAATGCTAGGCTACAACAGGCTGCACCGTTTTAATAGAATGGAATAAAATAAGATGAAGTAGGATGAAATTTAAGTGTTTTGCCTGTGCACAGGTGTGTGTGTTGCGTGTGCATGTGTGCGTGTTTGTTTGTGTGTGTGTGTGTGTGCGTAGTCATTCACTGCTCCTCATCAGGTGACAGGTGGGTATCTATGCTGCAAACACAT
>JAUZSU010011076.1:0-11138 GCA_034780255.1 Parotocinclus maculicauda
ATCAAGTAATGAAGGGGGCTGTATTTTTATTTTATTATATTAAATAATAAAGATGTTAATAATACAATGTTGTGATGTACAACTTATTTCTTATGCTATTTGTATTACTGGATGACTTGCTGTTTTATTACATATAGCAGATAACACTGTAGCTAGTAACGTAGTTGATTTGGTCGTTATGTAATTGTCATATTAACGACTATGTCGCCATCTTGTGGTCGAGCTAAGAATTGCTGTGCATGTCTAGGAGCGAAGCCGATTTTAAAAAGTCTAGCATAAACTCAGGAACAATTACGGTCAAGCACAAAACGGAAATACAGCAAGTAATAAAAAAACCCCATCAATATAAATTCAGCAACAATACAGATAAATAAATAGTTTAATAATTTAAATAATTATAACAACCACAACTGCTGGGAACGTTTAGAAACTACAAACAAAGAAAAAAAAACGTGGATATACTTTTATACTTTGGCTTTTAATTTGTTGCAGTCAGGATAAACCCAATATTAATTTATATTTTTTTTATCTGGTCATCTTCATTTCAGTTGTTAATCTGTTTCTGCATGTAATGGCTGCAACACATTTTAAAAAGCTAGGATGATAAAGCAAAAAATATATCACGTGCTATAGTATTACTTTCTCCCATTCATCCTGCCCACTAACTTTACCGTGGTGAAAAAATGTACTATGAATTTGATACGAAGTGGCCAAATTAAAATCTATTAAATTAGAAAAGAAACGAAGTGTGATCTTTATGTCAAACTTTCAAAGTTCACATTAGAACTGTACTTCTAAATTACTCACAGTACAATTTTTTTCTTGGGTGCAAACACCCAGGGCGTTGTTAAAGTTTTGCATGTAACCCGTATCCTGCTTATTTAGAATAACAAACTCAACGTGTCGTAATTTCACGGGAGAACTTCTGAAACACACACACACACACACGCACACGCACACACACACACACACACACACACACAACCACACTGTTTGTTTTCGCACCACAGCGGAGGGACAATGCATTCTTCAGCGTGATCTAACGCATGATATTCTTCGTTTTCACGTGAGCACACAGGGGGAGCGATCTGTTACTGATCTGAATTCAGCTTTGTGATCGGATCGGAGTTAAACAGGACCGTTCCAGCTACAGTAAGTGTGAACTGTTTTATGTTGTGAAGGAACCCGGAAATATAAGCGTGATATTCGACATTGAAGAATGTTATATGTCCTTAAGGATCTCCTGATGTTTTATGTACTGTAATAGAGCAGCTGATCAGAGGCTACCCGGACCATCACTGATAGAGACAATCAATAACACAGTGACAGCAAATGACTGCAAAAAGACGACTCGGAGATGTGGACATAATGTCTTGAGTGCTGTACAGCACGTCTGCAGATTGCGTTACCCTTCTTTACACGTCAGAGTCTAAAAGGCAAAAAACAGCGAAATAGTGTGCAGTTTTGTGTCACGTGATCGCTTTGCTGCTGCATCCGGATGGTGGGATTATGAGGATTTTAGCATTTTAAACTGGTGGGTGAAGGATTTCTTTCCACACCGTTGTGGTAGAACAGCAAAATGTCAGCATTATCTAACGTGTTTTGCATGCAGTTATCAAGACAAGTTAGATTTCATGTTCGTCCAAGTCATACATGTCAGGTTTTGGATTTAAATATAAGAGAACAATTTCTCCGCGCGCTTCGAGTCGTTCCAGCAGCCCAGCCGAGGTTCAGTATCCCTTACACTTTAAGACAGGTTTACAAGAAATCTAAAATAACCACCTGTGAACCACAAACTACAATTAGATGATCAGAATCTGATAGGCCTCCCTTTGTTGACACTGAAATGCTGTGGATATTCCTACATATGTAATTCTTATAATACAGCCTAACTGAAAACACAAAAGGGAATTGAAGCACATTTATTTATTTTACATATTTTCAGCATATATGCACATTGCTTGTCTTAAAGTGAAACAAATTTTATTTTTATTACACATGTTTAGTGTCTCATGTTCACTCATGTGGTTCTCTGGCATTCACTGATTTATTATACCGAGTTGTTACAGATTTTTGGGAAGGAGTGGATTTGTGGCCGGGGCCAGAGTGGTTGATTTTACATGAGAGTAAAGCACAAACATTGCTGTTGTCTAATTACATCCTATTTTCTGTAACAATCTTTCTCACCAGTTCTCGTGAGGTTAGTGTCTCGTTTCAGTTTGGAGAGGCACAGAAATGTTTTCTATTAAATTATAATATAATAAGGGAAATTTACTGAAAAATACTAATACGGGAGGACGGCGGGAAACAGGGGTGAAATACGGTAGTTTCCCAGCCAAAACGGGAGACTTGACAGGTATGGACATGACCCATAGTTTCTTAGTTTTTAGGCTACTGTAATTGAAGGGTATTTTCACAAGAAAACTGTCTGCAAACGAATGTGTAAATGCCTGATGTGAGTGATTAATAATGACTGGTACTTTTGTTTGACAGAAACCAAAATTGCAGTCTTAACCAGTAAATATGAACCATTTTATATATTTATAGATGAGAGAGAATAGACAGGTAGTGGAGGATAAACAAAGGAGTACTACTTACAATAGGACAGGTACACTTACAAATCTGATTGATTTATGAGACAATTCCGATCTTCTGAGATATGCTACATGACCACCTTCCCGTTGGGAAAGACTTGTCCTTGATCCAATATGGAAGTTTTTAAGATGGCAGCCTAAAAGATGGGTTTCCTCACCCATTACTTGCTGGGTTAATCAGATATGTTATTTTCACTTTTGTTTTCTTTATATTTTGAAATATAGCATACCCTGTCTCTTTTGACTCACATTGTATAATAATATGCTGCCATATTGGGCATAACAGTTTATAAATAAGCATAACAGTGCATACAAAAATAAGCAATTAACACATAAATCTGTTATAATTATTAGGTAAAATATGGTAATTAGTACACAGTACAGTACTGTATACTGTAATATCATATGCTGGGCAGTGCTGTGCAGTGTCTTTGTCATTTTGAGTCTGTTTACAGCCCATACATCTGGAGTTATAAGAAATATTTTTTTCCTATTATAACTTACTATACATTTCACGACCTCAGTCAGGTTCAGTCACCACCTGAATCATATTGTAAAGATTCTTTGGTCATTTTAATCTAGTTGTCCATCCTTACACATCCCATCTACTGTAAATGCTGCTGCTAGGTGCCGATTTCATAAACTTCAACTCACAGACACCTGAGACTGGCCAAATAGACTCGATAAGAGAAACAGGAATGGCATCTCTCTCACCCTGAGAGCAGGGTCAAATATGCTCTCTTAAAGTCCTGGCCAAGGATAACTACTGTGACGAACATTGTGCAGATGCCTTACTGCTGCAGCCTCAGTGTTACTGTCTTGTACGTTTTGTCCTATTTGCAGTAGTGATTAAAAATTTATGAACCGTCTGGTATTTTCTATATTTATGTAAAAATATGACTTAAAACATCTCATTTTCTCCCACATCCTAAAAGTAAATACAAATACCAAATTATATTTTATATATTGAGCAAAGTGATCCAACGTTACATATGGCAAAAGATTCTAAAAAATTTGAATCTGATTTTATTAATCAATAAGATGACGAGCAGGAGTAAGTGGGTGCACTGTTGTTAAAGAACATGGATCTGTCAAAGTATGTTCTTCACAATACCAACAAGGCACTGAAAGTGTATCATGAAATGTGCCACCCTTTTTAGTTATGAATGAATGAATAAACTGAGGTAATGCTTGCCTCTTGTAGATTTAATACATGGATGCAGCTTATAACGTTTATGTTAGCCACTGTTCACACAAAATAATTGTCTGACATATCAACATGAATCACATCGTGATCACAGGCAATTCATTTTCAGCCTGCCATGCCACACTCTGGCACACAGTGTCTAATGCAGATCCAGGACAGTTGCATTTCTCAGTGTTTAGGGCAGGCAGAGAAGGCTTTAGCACACAGCAGCAGCAAGCGTTGATCTGCAGTTGCTGATCTGGCTCTTCTTTAGAAAAAATGGCAGAAGAGCAGCAGGAATGTTTAAAACTAGTCTTTGGATGGCAATTCAAACAAAGCATCTTGCCCAAGACCCAGTTCAACATCTGTTTGATCATACTAGATATTAGACTTAAAAGGGAATGCATGCAGCAGACACCAAGTAGAATTGCTAAAGAGTTGGTGATCTGATAAAACCAGCTAGCTTCATAGCGTTCTCTAAGTCCGCTCACCATATCGCCAAAGCCCATTGTGCTAAATGTAACGAAGCAAAAATACATTGACTCCAGGTATCCCCAGCCTTCCATAGCACTGTAGAGCCCAGATGCACCAAATGCTACCAGAAAACTAATAGCTAGCAAAATCGCAGCTGTTTGGTACACAGAGGGCTTCCAAACCTCCTGGCTGCTTGTTGCGCTATCTGGTTGGGTGCTAAGATGGGATGTAGCATCTCGTGTTTGTTTTTTCAACTTTCTTTTCTCGTGGCATCTGTGCAGCACATATGTTATAAGTGTGATGAAACGTTCCAGAAAAAAACTGAAGAAGAGGATGGCTGTTGAACATCCTATCAGGCCAAAGAAAATAAGGAATACCTTCCCATTAACAGTGACTGGTGCTGTCATTCCATATCCTAGAAAAGAACAGAGAATGCTACAGTTTAGTTTGTGATCAAATTAATAAAAAGTTACAAATATTACTACAAATAATCGGCGTTTAACATCAGTCATTCGCTTTAATTGCAAAAGTCTAAAAAATTATAATACAGCTGCAAATATAATATAATATAATATATATAATAACCTTACTGATCGTGTGCTCACCTGCTCGTTAGCTCAAGTTTGGACTAGAGAGTGTTCTTATTCAGTTTATGTGTTTGGAGACTTTTGTGAAAGTTGTGTTTTTGTATGACTTTTCGGTACTTATTAGTAAGTAAATGGCATTCAAAAGTGTATTATTGTAAATAGTACTCCTTTGTTTATTCCCTTATTTGCTCATTTCCTTTCTCGTGTTTAAACACCACTTTATTGTGTTAACAGTAAGATAGATTTTGTGCTTATTAACTGTTTTAAATGATCTGTTGTTTTCTTTATTCCTTTGCTCCTTAATCTCATTTTGTACTTATTGATTCCTTTTTTGTAATAATTCTTTACCCTTTCTTTGGCTTATTTTAACCCTAATTACATTAGTTTATACTTTGATCACTTTACTTTGTTTTTAATTTGTACACCCTTAAATTAGACCTTGTCCTAACCCGTGTCATTGTGTATTACAAAACTTAGAAATATCCACAAAAATATATACTGTAGGCTACTGCTCACAAAAATTAAGGATTTTTTTTTGTGAGCAGTGTAGTTAGTAGATTGAGATACTATTACATTTTACTGCCCCCAGTCTAGCAGTCAGGATCCATCAGGTGGGTGGATTCAAAAAACGAGAACTGAAGTGCTACATTCAGTTAATGCAATGTTTAAAGGAATGGGCAAAACAACTTAAAATGCCTAGTCAGTAAATTAAGAATTTCAAGTCTGAGACCCAAGGCCCAATCTTTATGAGAAAATCTAAAAGGTGTACGTGTTTAATTTTAAGAATGAAGGGTTAAATTTATAAACCCATGACTAGCTTTAAAATGCATAACCAGATGTTCTTCCATCTGTAAAAATGTCCAAAGGTTACACAAAATGTTAGAATTACAAAATTTATAGTCTGCCTTTAGTTCATTACCTACAATATAAAATGCCACGTTGTGACATTATTTAGGTTACTATTTAATGTATCCTTCTAAATGTATTGTTTTATTTTCCCTCGTTAATGATTGTCACCCAATGATTGCCTGTCACAAGAATGTAATGCTTGTAGTGCTTAATTAAAAAAACACACGTACACTTCTTATTTTTCAATACTCTTCAATGCACTTCAGCAAACTTACCAATAGTGGACATAATGGTTGCCGCAAAACAAAATGCTCCAAAAAAATCCCACTGGGTTCTCTGAGACTGCACCCATATCCCTGCAACATTGGCATCCTCATAGTCCCTAAGCAGCATCTGTAGCTCCTCCAGGCTAACATGGTGCTCCTGGGAAAAATCTGAAAGCTTCCCATCCCATACTGCACGTGCTTCAAGCTCTGCTGATCTCTCCATTGCAGAGAAGATAGCAGCCCCACACAGCATGTAGACGATTATGGCTACAAACAACAATACAATGCTGGCGATATCTATATTAATCCAAGAGCAACCACCACAACAGGTGTTACTGCCATTCTGTGATTCAGATGTTTGTACCATCATTACAAGATTATTATGTCTAACCATAAACAATGTTGTAGTTCTATTGTGTGTAATAGCTGCCACTCAAGTCAATAATATGGTAACACATACAACACAGAAATCTAAATGGTGGGGAAAGCACAACCGTGAAAAGCAGCTGTTACCTACCGGAAGATGTGCATAAATTCCATGTGCTCTTATTTACTTAACAGCCATAAAATAATTCTGAAGACTCAAATTAACCTGAGCTATACTGGACTTATGAACAGAGAATGATTTTATTGCTTAATAGCACCTTATTGAGGTTTGTACAGTAAATAATACTTTATTAGTTCACATAAAGTGTTTCCCTGCTTCAGGTTGGTGCTGTTGTGGTATATAAATGCATTTCTTTCTCAAAAAACAAAAAAACTATACTTGTGCTAGACATTATACTTGCAGCTTAATGCAACTGTGGCAGTTGGGTAACTTTCCAGATTTGTAAAAGTTAGATTATTTATGCTATGTTGTAAAAACAATGTACAGTGAGAACATGCCCCCCTGCATGAGCTTGACCAAGAGATGTTTCATCTTTCTAAAACACGTAAAAAATAAATGGCTTTCTTGGACTATGGACACTGTCTTTCATTTAAAATGTATGAGGTTTAATAAAACAAATTAGTCAAGGCATCTAATGTTTATTTCCCAAGAGTATTATGAACAGTGTAATGACTGTAATAGCTTCCAAGCATGAAGGAACACTTTACATAGAAACAACATAACATTTAAACAGAATAACATGTGCAGTTATCACATAGGTGAATTTTGACCTGTTGCTAATATTTTAAAAACAACAACCAAAAATTAGATAGTTAAACTCACTTATAGTGGGAGTCTAAGAGCAATCAATCTTTCCTTTTATCACAGGGAGATTTGCTGATACGTTTGTCAGTGTTAATTGCACTTGCATAATGAGCTAATTAAAAACAACGAAACATTATTGCACTGAAATTCTTCTCCAAAGAGGAGAACCTGTAACTTTGCTTATTTTTAGTGCTCTATGCTTTCTATAGCCTTTTATTCAGAGAGCATATTGTTCCTGAAAGGAGAAAATCAAACAAAAATCCACCATGTGAGTCAAATCAAGTAATGTAAATGCAGGCAGGTTTGTAGTTATACAGAATAAAGGCAAAATGAAAGCATGACAGAAATTAAGCCACATACGTGCCGTTTGTTATACTGGTAACTAGAATATTTCAAAACAAAAAGCATAAATAACTGTGTATTTGGCTAATTAATGCCATTTTATTCAATATGTTATTTATATACAATAGTATCTACAGTTTTGTATTCTGTATCGACTATTTATTTGTTACTTGTTTAATCTGTGCATTGAAACAATTATAATAAACTTGTTATTAATTAGGTTACTCTGCTTATTTCTATATTTCCATACAGGCTCCAAAGAGTCTTGGTCCTTTCGGGATTTCTTCCTTATAATTTCCTTATTTAGGGAGTTTTTTCTTGCCACTGTCACCCTGGGCTTGCCCTCATTTAGTGCTTTGGTCTTAGATAATAAAAAGTTGTAAAACATTTGGGACAATGCTCCACTTACAGCTTTAGAAATAAATCTGACTTATGACATAACTGCATAGTAACACACATAACACTGCAGCACAACAAAACCAGCACAGTGCAACTCATTCATGCAAGGAAATTCATGTTAGAGTACAACATTCTACTTGACAAAAGTACCTAATAAACTGAAAACTAATGGTATAACAAATATTATTACTATAATGACTGTCTTCCACTCCATGAATAACTAATTCCTTTAATTTGTATACCTGTTTAATTCAGTTCAGGGTTGCAGGGGTTAAGGCTCATAACCTGCCTCTGAGGACATCTTGGGATTGTCTGTTGGTTGTACTTCCTCAGTGTAGAAGGTCTTTTCTTGCTTAAGAGCAAGGTCACCCTGATCCACTGGGCAGAAATTTCTAGATCAGCTTTGTGTCTTAGTTACTGACTCCCTGATGGTCAATGCCAGTAAAGGTTTGAGTCTTGTCCCAGCTGTCTTATCTATCCAACGCTCTGTCCAAGTGTTATATTTTCTTTTCTTCTCCGCACCATTCACATATCCCAAACAGTCTAAAGGGAGTTTTCTTTACCTCAGTTTTCTCTTGTCCAACCCCTATACTTTTTGCAGAAATTAAATCTGCCCTTGATGTTTTTCTTGGTAGGAAGTGGCTTCTTTGCTGCCCTTCTTCACACCAAGCCATCCTCCAAAAGCCTTCGTCTCACTGTGCATTTAGGTGCACTCACACCAGCCCTGTGCACTGGTGGTGACCCGATCTCATAGCTGCATCCTCTTTAGGAGATGGTCCTGATGCTTGCTTGACTTTCTTGGGTGCTCTGAAGCCATCTTCACTGCAACTAAACCCTCCTCTTCTTTAAGTTCTTGATGAGTTGATAAATGGTTGATCGTGGTTAACCATGGTTAACAGAAGAAAACTTAAAAGCACCACTACCTCTTTAAAGCAACCAGTCTGCTCTTCTAATTAGCAAGCCAGAATGATATCAGCTGTCTTGTCCTTAATTACAGTTAGCAGACCATTTTGTAGGGATGAAATACAATGGCTGGAATGCTGTCATTTGTGTGATAAATCCATTTGCATGGCAGGAAATGACCTTTCAAAGAATTGCATTTTGTTCGATCGCTCGCCACAATTTAAAGTTAGCACAAATGGCCAGCATAAAAACTTATACAGCAAACTTTGTGGAAATCAAAAAGTGTGCCATTTTCAAAACTTATTGCTTACTGTATTTTCAGTTATTTTATATCATGTCCACTGTTTTGGAGGCTACAGTAGAAAAAGCTGCAAAACGGCACCATCTCGTGACAGACAAGAGCATAGACTGGTGGAGTTCGTTCTTGTCAGTCAGGTTTTGATCTTTTATTCTTTTATAAATTCATTTGCAGTATCAAAATGAACCTGAACACAACACAGCCCTGGCACTCTCGTTACAACAGAGCCACAAAACCTAAACACAAACTTAATTACAGAGAATATAATCTGAAAAACACAGAAAGACTTTTGTATAGCTTGAGTGTGTCGTCTTAATATGAACTAAGGGAATTTTGTTTGTTAAAAAAAAAACCACACCATTAATTCCCATATTATAATTTAATATTATAGGGTTAATAAATAGTTAAGGCATATATTCAGGTCATTAAGGATTGAATAATTAAAAAAAACAATTTCAATTCCCCCTGATCCTGAATAGCAAAACCACCGCTTACATCTGTAGCCTTTTTTTCTTAATTTTTCTTTACCAATCTATATGCAAAATCGATTTGGTCTCCAAGTTACACCTTCGTCCATGCACTTATTCCGCTTTAAATGACTGTACTACTATTTTAAATTGTATTTTAAGATCTGCACGAGGGGGTTCTGTTTATTATTATTGGTGTTACGCTGCAAGCGTGCAAAGCGCGTCTTTATTCTAACCCACAGACTGTACAGTAATTCACTCGGTAAAACTATAAACATTGAGATTTATGGATGCAATATCCATACGAAACGATTTTAATTTTGGAGCCACGGTGCCGCCAGCCAATACGCAATCAAACTGAAGGTCAGCTTAAATGAGTGCAAAGCGTGGAGAAGCGCCAGAGAAACTAAAGCCTCCTGTAACCTGGAGACGCGCGGAAACCCTGCACTGTAACTCAATCCTGAGAAGACATTTTATAAACTTCAGCTTAATCCTGAAAATTGATCCACAGAAAATATGTGATCTGCTGGTTTTCAGTAGTTTTAAAAGAAACGGCTGCGCCTTCAATGAGCTCTGAGTTTGAACCGGTATTTTCACGATGCAGCTGTATTTGTAGGATTTAATCATGCCGAGTCTCCAGAAGAAAGTCTTGTTTTCTTTGGCTGGTGTGCTGTGTTTCTCATCTGTGTTAATCGTAGCTGCAGCCATGGGAGGACGGAACTGGATAAACGCGACTGTGCTGTGTAAAACAGGAGCTCAGCTTGTCAACGCCAGTGGATCAGAACTGGAGAAATTCATCGGTACTCTTACTTACGGTCTCTTTCATGGCCAGAGACTGAAACAGTGTGGACTGGGTGGAAGACCTCTGGCCTTCTCTTGTAAGTAGATTTTTAGAGGTGTTTTCTTCAAACGAATAGACTTGTTTGATTTTAGACTTTTACATGACCACGATCAACACCATTGCCAAGTGGTATGTAAGATTCATGATACAGAAGATACCAAAAATAAGATGATGTATTGTGGTACAGCTTCTAGTCCTGTTACAACTCATATATGCAGCACTGCAGACAGAACTAAATCATGAACAGGGCCTTCAAAAGCAGGTGGACCCAACATACAGTATCTCCAGAAGAGTAAAGAATACAACACCAGTGGTTTAAGACTAAATAACAAACAATGTACAAAATACCATCATATGCTATATTTGTAAACCATGCTGGATCTTTGTACTCGTGTGCTAACAGATCTCTCTCACACACACAACACCAGTGTAGTTTTTATTGTTTGTTAGGAGTTTTCAGCTAAGGCCAGACTTTTTTATTGCTTGTTTCGCGGATTCGCCGACGATCATATTTAAAGAATACCAATATATATATATATATATATTTATAAATTTTTTGTATTTCTCGGATCCGCCGCAGCACCAATGGTTGAAATTACAAAAAAAACCAAATTTTTTTTTTTTTTGCTTTTTCCACCCTCTTTTGGAGAGCCAATGGTTTTGTTCTGTTCATTTAATTTTTTTCCAGATTCACTTTAATTTAATTGTAGGTTAGATAAATTTTATTTTTAAATAAAAAT
>JAUZSU010011087.1:0-11136 GCA_034780255.1 Parotocinclus maculicauda
AGCAACAGTAGTTCTTGTTTGTACATTCGCTATACGTGTAAATCTCACAATAAAGGTTTAATAAACATTTAATATGTAACATAGCATGTCCCGTCTTGTAATATAGGGCATGTTCGTTTAATCGGACCAGGCAGTTATTAGGACCAATACCATTGCGTCCAGTTGTGGTCCCATTAACCGAAATCGACTGTAATTTAAATAAATTTTAGCCTTTCCATTGGTAATGAGGGCTATCTGTGGATCTAGCTAATGTGGGAGAGTTACGTGCTTAATGTGAACAAAGCTTAACGTGGCTTACTGTAATAAAACACCGACCTAGGAACACCAAACCTCTCTCTGTTACTACTGGTCATGAGTAATCTG
The DNA here is from genome assembly GCA_034780255.1 of Parotocinclus maculicauda. Lineage (NCBI taxonomy): Eukaryota > Metazoa > Chordata > Actinopteri > Siluriformes > Loricariidae > Parotocinclus > Parotocinclus maculicauda. The sequence continues at coordinate 364 of JAUZSU010011087.1, forward strand.
TACTTCTGAAATGACGAACCTGTGGTCCGGAGGGAAGGTAATCATTTTTACAGTAATGTTTCCTCCCATCTAAGCCTCTTATAAGCAAAAAGCTTAACATGGGTTAATGTACCAAAGCAACGACCTAGGAACACCAAACGTCTCTCAATTGCTACTGGTCATAAGTTATCACTATTAGAAGGAAACTACATCAATAGTCATGTTAAGGTTTTAACTTAGAATGGATTTAGTGTGAAAAAAAATGTAAGCTTGAAATGATTACTTGCCCTTTGGACCACAGGTTCATCATTTCAGCAGTGGAGATTGCTTAGGACCAGCAGTAACTAAAATAAGTTTGGTGTTTTTGTTTTAGTATATTAAGCCAGTCAGTCAAATACGCTACATGCTGTGGCCTTAAATGTTTTGCCATGTTGGAGGTGCATCCTCCTTAACAATAGATCAACTTTTCACACATATTGCTCATAGCCTTGTCATTTTCTCTCGATTTTGTGATTGGGGTTAGATGACGCTCCAGTACCGGACATAGGGTGCCCGTTATTGATCCCCCATGTCATCTCTCTTCCACTAAATATGCAGTACATTTTTTCCATCTAAAGTGTGTTCTAACCATGCGTTTAGCATCGTCCATGCCCAGCATAAGGATTTTATTGAAAAAAAAAAACATATTTACACAAAAATGGAATCTCTCTTACATTTCATACACATTCACGCATTAAAAGGAATCCCATTTCTGGTGCTGCTGACCAAATTGTTCAGGTCATGGTGTTGCTCAAAACAACGGTGTTGCTCATTTTTAACAAATGACTAATGCTCTTTAGAGCCAGTTTCCCAAACATGGATTAAATCTAATATAGGGTTGAATTGCAATGGTATTTGTGAATCAACAGGGAAAATCCTATTTAGTCTGAGCTCAGACTTTATAAACTCATAATAATTGTGCTACAGTGGTGCTTTAATGTCTGAGAACCCTTTAGACTTGTCTAGATGTCTGCATAAACATGAGCTAAAACAACATTTTTGAATGGCACTGTTAAAAAAGTCCTGAGAGTAGATAAGGATAATCACCCAAATGAGAATTATAAACACATGAGAATTAGAGAACTGGTTGTTTATTTAATTAGGGAAATGTTAATATTACACGAACGTTTGCTTGTGGTATCTGGTGTGACCCGCTTGTGCAGCAATTAGTGCAACACAACATTAATGGTGACTGTTCTGATCAGTTCTGCACATCTGCATGGAAGAACTTTAGTCTATTTCTTTGTACAGAAAAAGCTCTGTGATGTTGGTGGGTTTCGTCAGATAAACTGCTTCCACGACAGTTCTATAGGATCAAGGACTTTGACTTGGCCTTTCCAAATCATTATCTTTAGCCTCCTTTAATCATTCTTGTCTGCTTACAGGGTCATTGTCTTGCTACATTTTCTTGTGAATCAGTTCATGGTCAAATGTCCAGACATTTTCCTTTAGAAGATACTAAGGCTCTTGTAATGAAATGAAGTGTTTTTATCTTTAGACATAACACTTCTGGGATGGGCAGCATTTTTTGAAGTGGCTTTCTCCTTGCAACCCTGCCATGCAAACCGTTATTGTTCAGAGTTCTCCTGATGTTAGACTCCTAACATTAACCAATGTTACTGAGATGTTGCTCTAGGTTTATTTGTGACCTTGGACTATTACACATCTTGCTCCGGGAGTCATCTTTGTTGGTTGACTAAATAACAGCTGTCTTGAATTTCTGCTAACTTTCTCCAACTTGATGAGCATCATTTTTTAAGTAATTGAAATGAGGATCTGAGAATCCGATGTTTTATGTCAGATTTATGCAGAAATGCAGACAATTCGAAAGGTTTCACACACTTTTTTTTTTCTGTAGAAGTGCGACTGGTCTTTCCACCTCTTAACCTTAATGTAGCTTATCACATTAATTATAAATTATCACATTAAGTCATTAAAGGTAGTTATGTGCACTTAAAACAAGCTAATGTGTGAAGGTTAATTAATTACACTATGCAAGATCTGTTTTCAAGAAATGATTCATTTCCAGTTCTAATTAATAAGGTTATAAAATGCTGTCTATGTCTATAAAGCTTTTAAGGTTCATTCCCAGAAAAGCTTTCCGTTTCTGATGGTTTCTGGTGTTTCAAATTGGTATTGTTTGTGTGGCGCCATTGCTTGACAAATATATGGCTCCCTTTACCCCATAAAAAGGCAAAAAGGGTCCTTGCAAAAAGAAAAAAAAAACAGAAGAAAGCATCCATGGCATGCCACTTAATTTGAGTCCAGGTCTCTTCAAAGGGTTCACTTTTAGATGACTGGTTTCCTTTTTGGTTCTCAGGGATGGAGCGAAGCAAGAAAGGCCCCTCTGGGGACTGAAGGCATGCCGTGTCATAACACACTCATTTTCCGCTATTTATCAGTCCCTCTGATTCTTTCTCCATTTTACCATTCACAGGAATAAGGTTGTATGTGTCTAGCCCCTAAAGGAGCTGGAGGATAAGATCAAAGATTCTATTGATCAAATGAAAGAGCTCAAGGGTCTAAGGGACTTCCCTGTACTTAGTCGCCGGAATCTCGATTTAGCTTTAATGAGACCCCATTCATCTACACTTACCCATAAAGGAAGTGAGGGTGTAATTGACCGGTCTCACAATGTCTTGGATGTAAACGAATTTTTGCTGTTGATTTCCAAAACGTTGGTAAAATAAGGAAAAGAAAAGAAGTAAAATCGAATCCCCACACAAACGTCTCAGATTCGGGATTCCTCAAATACCATGTTGTGTATTAGATTTTAAATTACTAATTAAGGTTTCAAAAGTGCATCAAAGTATTTTTTTCTTGTGTGAAACCTTTTTGTTCTATACCTAAATCAAACATTACCCAATATACTTTAAAGGATTATAATCTCTGGATGAGCAAAAAGAAAAATAAAACAATTGCTTTCCCTCTCTCTCTCTCTCACATTCTCTTTCTCTCTCCCCCTCTTCTCTGTGTTGCATTTTGAAGGAGATGCGAGTTGGCAGCACTGGAGAGGATTGAAGATTAATGGTGTAAAGGGGGGCTCTGACAGCCTTTCCGCTGGCCACGGTTCTCGTGGGTGGCCTGATTGGTCTTGGATGTCACTTTTGATACTTAATCTTGCGTATGTGATGCCTGATGAGCTTTAAGATCTGCTGGGCTGGTCACTTCTGCGTTGACGTTACCCTGTTGTAAAGATGTGGCAGAAATGACGTTAATGACCAAAACATTCCGAAGAATGAACATTTAGCTGAACAGCTATTATAACATTTCATTCTTTGACCTATTAAGTGTTAAATTGGATTAGAATACATATTTTATTGAAATTTGTAGGAAGCTTTTTATTAGCTGGTAGTAGGTTTGGAGGTCTTCAAAATTTGTCGATGAACATTTCACTCTGAAATGGTCACATCCTAAAAGTTAAGCCACAGTGGTTGGATGGTTAATACAGAGGTTTTAACAGATGCTAGACAGTAATTGTCTGTCAGGTTGTCTGGCTTAAGTAAATCCACCCAAAGAAACTGGAATTAGCAGAAGTCGTCATTGCTGGTATAACTTTGAGTTTAAAACCAGTTATACCAGTTATACCTGTGATGTGTGATTTGAAGTTGAAGCCATGCATATTGTACAATATCTAAGATTCACATATCTACACATTTTGTCTTTTGCATTGACTCCCGAAACTCAGTGACGTTTTTGCTGAGCGTTACACCCCCACATCTTCAATAAATAGTGCCTAGCCAGAAAGTTTTTATTAGTTTTAGATAAGGTCGCATCAACGTCAGTGGCAATACTCACACCAGACCAAGGTCACATCAACACACATGCCACCTAATGCATGTCTTTTAAATGTGGGAAGTAACCAAAGTACTTGGAGTAAGCCCGTACAGACACAGGGAGAACATGCAAACTCCACACAGGTTGTATCCTGGGATCTCAGCGCTTTGCGGTGACTCAGCTAACCACATGCACCACCGTTCCACCGTACGTAGCTCGAAAAATAGCCTCGACCAGTTGTTGTTGCAGATTTTTGGACACATGGTGGGGCAAATATAAGGCTCTTATAGAAATTTGTATAAGTTAAACTCTAGATAAATCTTTCTTTTTAAGCTTTACTTAAAAATAAATCATTTTTTTTAATAACCAGCATTTACATACAATGATCATAAGCTATAATGCAGGGAACAGGATTTGTAAAAGTTTGTACCCCTATCTATTGGTCTGTTTGTCGCTCTATTGTATTTCTTCACTTATCTGCTTTGTTTTGTTCAAATTTGTACTTAAATTGAGTAACACTTTACTATAAGGGTACATGAACTAGCGTTAATTCATGCTGTATTTCATGAGTGAGCAATCATTCTTTCGAACACATAATTAATCATCATGAATTAACATAATTTATGAATCATTAATATGCATGAAGTGAGCGTGTCTTCATGCAGTAGTGAAATACGACTTCTTGTAGTAATTAAGGTAAAAAAAAGTAAATGTTAAGCATTACTTCTTCATGAGTTCATGAGGTTTGTGCCCCTCATAGTAAAGTGTGACTTCAAATTGTTATACTGATTGATTACTTATGACAAATCTTGTATTACACTGAGAAATATGTGAAGTAGAATCATTTTTACTAGTGGTCTCAGACTTTTGGCCCTTACTGCATGTGGTCCGAGGCATAAACTGCTTTAGTCAAGCTGTTTATCCTTAAATATGTCCATATTCTAGTCGATTGATTTTTTTTTTTCTGTCCCAGTCAAATGATTAAACTTAAAGCTTTTTAACCGCAGTTCTACCTCCATGAAAGCTTCTTTCTGTCTGCCACACTAACTCTATTATCTAACTTCCATCATCACATGTTTGAAATGGTAAATCATCACGGCTAATCTAATTCTCTGAAATAAATACACTCTTCGCAAATGATTTCATACAGTATACACTCCGGTTAGATTAGGAGTGAAGACATCTGCCACTTCATTTGTCTTTTTCATAATATTTCCCAACGACGATTCTTTCCTGGCGGTCTGATATTAGCTGTGGGCTTACTTTACTTAAACTGTTACGTTTGGTGGGATTCTTGCAGACCGCAGGTGTTTTCTGTCCAGAGAGACTTTCAGTGTTTATCAGATGGTGACGATGAAAAACCTACTTTTTGTGACGTGCTCTCTATTTGTATTGGTGAGCGGCAAGCTCCCCACACAGTGTCGTAAGTGAGGCTGCTATCTGGTGTAAACTGTTTGGATTGAATGAAATAATCCACCTACAGAACTTGAACCGCAGCCCTGGAAGACCTCAAACAGACTATTTTAGAAGGGTAATCAAATATTTACAACGGTTTAACAGCTGATTAATTGAGTGTCTGCTAGTACAGTCCACATTTCCTGTGGGTCTTCAGGTTGTCTGGTCATGTTCTCAGAAACAGCAGGTCTTAATCACGAGCTTTCTGAGAAATACTTGTACGTATTTACTAATGTGGGGGCAATCCTAGTGTGCCTCACATGACACACACACACATTCAGCCAGCACCCCGAGGACTTCTGAGACTTGGAACTAATTTGGGCAGTACGCAAGACCGCTTGGTCCTGGTGAGTCCCACCAGCTCCTCAGTCCCCTGCTTAATTCCAGACCGTGTAACGGTGAGACTCCTCACTAATACACAATTACAACCTCACCACAACGTTATCAGGCTAAACCCAGTGTGGTTTGTCAGTAGAGCACTGGTCTGCAGGACTGTGCCATCATGGTTTGTATCTTGTCTCTCGTGAGCTGAGGTGAAACTTGAGTGGTATCTGGGTCTGTTTGTGTGACCTGGCACAAATCAAAGGTGCTAACGTTACAAATTAGTGTATAGTAGTGTGCAATAGTATAAGGCCACCATTAGATTTGTTGTTCTACATTTACATTTACATTAATACTGTAGTATTTAGCAGGCGCCATTATCCAGAGCAACTTACAGAAGTGCTTTAAGACATCAGTAACATAATCTATTCCTAATAATCAGGAATCTCAACAAGAATACATTTCTGAAACTGTAAAGGTTGTGTGGGTTGTGGTTTTTTTATTTTTTTGTAAGAGCAAAAAATAAAGGGAGAGAAAGATGGGGCTGGTAGTTAAGGTAAGTATGGAACGGACGGTGGGTCTTCAAACTGCGTTTGAAGATCAAAAAATGACTTGGGCTTTTAGGATTTTACTTTTACATTTACAGCATTTAGCAGACACCCTTATTCAGAGCAACTTACAAATTGATACAGTCTTACAATTCATGCAGTTCGGTTAGGGGTCTTGCTCAAGTACCCAACTGTGGCAGCTTGGCAGAGGTGGGATTTGAACCCTGGATCTTCTGACCACATATAGAGTAACATAGTGTGAAAGATTGGACCTATAGAAAAGTAGTTTCTGTACTTCTGGACTGTGGTGGCCTAGTGGCTAAGACACTGGAATGTGGACCAGTAGGTCCAGGGTTCAAATCCCACCTCTGCCAAGTTGCCACAGTTTGGTCCCTGAGCGAGGCTCTTAACCCACCATTGCTTGGATTGTAAGACTGTATGAATTGTAAGTCGCTCTGGATAAGAGCGTCTGCTAAATTCTGTAAATGTAAATGTAGTTTATTGGCTGCTACCCTTCCAAAATGACAATCCCTGATTAAGCTTCTTCACACTGTACAAGGTTCAACTTGGCATCTTGCTATTGCTCGAGTATAAGGGAAGCTCACAGTACATACTTTTAGTATACAGAGAAATAATTGTTGGTTAGATATATGGTCTAAGACTTTTGCACAGTACTGTAATCTGGTAAACGGGGTTCATGTTGAATCATCGTAGTTCGTGTTGAATGTTATGCATAACTATAGCCATAACATTGCAATGTGATTCACTGGCATTTATGATTATTAGGTAAATGCTGCGTTATTATAATTATTAGTTTGTTTTTTAATACATGTAGTTGACTGTATTATAGTTAATCACTCTAATGTTTTTTATTGCTATAGATTTAGAGTAACAGGACCAGGGGACCAGGTGGGTCTGTGGTTACGGAGCTGGACTACTAATTGGAATGTTCAAATTCCAGCCCCGCCAAGCTACCTCCATTGGGTATTTTAACAAAACCCTTAAGCATCAGCTGTTCGGTTTAAATGTAAGTCGCTGTGGGTAAGGGTGTCTAAGTATTAAGTAGTAAGTGCTCTAAGCTGTCACAATAACCTGTTTTTATTTTATAAAGTGACTTGTGATGCCCTAAACATGAAACCCAAATGATTCAGTGTTCAGTTTCAGAACCATGGCGCTGTCCACTGCACTTTGAGTTTACTTTCTCAGCCTAGTTCGTGCTAAGGCTGCACAGTTGTGACCAGGCGCTCAGTTTATGACTGTGACACCAATTTTCATTTCATGTAATACGGTCAAATGTACCGTTCACTTCATATCTTATTGGAATCCAAGTATTTCTTTAGCAAATTTTGCCATTGTTTTTTATACTCTTTGAATGAGACTGCACAGTGTCTTGGTGGGTAGCAATGTCGCCTCACCGTGAGAAAGTCCTAGGTTCGATCCCCTTTTTCCAGTCCGTATGTCCTCCCAATATCCATGTGGGTTTACTCCAGGTACTCCTGTTTTCTCACACGGTCCAAAGATGTGAGTTTGGTTAATTGGTGTCTCTAAATCTCCCTAGTGTGAGTGTGTCCTACGAATGGTTGGTGCCTTGTCTATGGTTGTTCCTGCCTTGCGCCCTATGCTGCCGGCTAGACCCGACTCTCCCTCGACCCTGCCCAGGCTCAAGTGGATAAAAAAGTGAATGCATGAATGAGATTATATGTCAGGCCAATATAATAAAGTTTATATCCTGCCATTATAGATGCTAATGCCTGAAAAAAAATGCATCTCTTAAAAGTTACACTCAATCCGATAATAAGGTGAAATGATTTTTTCCTGTTTATTTATTTTACATTTGATTTCTTTTCGGGGATTTAGTTTATGGTAGGGTTGGGTTGATGTGTAAGGACCCCTTAATTTAAAGTCAGTGCGTGTGCATGGTCCTTCCAGTGGAGCCCATCTAGGGTTGGTCACATCCTGCGCTTACGGTTAGTCTCCAATCCTGAATTTATGAAGCACATGTGGAAAGGGAGGGGAAATACAAGTAAATACTTTATAAGTTAAATAAATAGAACCTAAAAAATCCCAAAACAAGAAACATGCAGCAATAAGTAACAGAAAAGCCCTTGAGATAACAACCAATGAAACTATAAATTAGATACAATACAATCAATGATCATATTGTTAGGTAAACCTCCTTGTTTATACATTCATTGTCCATTTTATTGTTCCATTTACCATATACTGTAAAAGCACTTTGTAGTTACTCACTGTAGTCAGGGTGGCATGGAGGCTCGGTGGGTAGCACCACCGCCAAACATCAAGAAGGTCCTTGGTCCAATCCCAGGGTGGAGCGGCCTAGATCCTTTTTGTGTGGAGTCTTCATGCTCTCCCCATGTCTGAGTTTGCTCCGACAACTCCGGAGTGATTTGCTGGTACAGTTGGATCAAACACAGCAGTGCTGCTAGAGTTTTTCTACCACCTTGCTCCGTTTTGTAAATGCTCAGAGGGCGCTGGTGACTCTGCATTTTTGAAAAGTGGACTATTTTCAGTAAATAAACAGTAGACAGATGGTAAAGGGGACTTACAAAGTATTTTGAGAAACAGATGGAATACCGTCTCAAGTGTAGAACTACAAAGCGCTTTTATATGGTATGTGAAACCGATAAAATGGGCAATGAGTGTTAAAATAAGCAGATGTACCCAATAAAGTGACCCTTGAGTGTACTTCTGTATATTACACAACCAAAGTGCATTCATTGCATAAACTGGTCTTTAAAATAGATTTTAATGTAGTGCAATTATATCAAGTTATTTAAATCATTTCCAGCCTCACATATTTCCATAGCTGGTATATTCATTTGATAATTTAGTTTATTTATTTTATTACTAATTAAAATTTTATTATTGATTTGTTATTGCAATTTTAATTGTTATTTACCTAATTTTGCTATAATTTAGTATACTTTTGGGTATTTGTTTGATTAGCATCTAGGCCACCCATGGAGGATGGGTCCACTGTTGAGTCTTGGTCCTCCCAAGGTTTCTTCCTACTACTTTTTCCTTGCCACTGTCGCCCTAGGCTTGCCTAATTTGGGATTGGCCTTTTAAGATAATATAAAATTTTAAAGCTGCTTTGAGACAATGCACCGTTGTAAAAAGCGCTATATAAATAAATTTGAATTGAATTGAATTGAATATTCATATGTCCCCATAATTATGTAGTAAAAATAAGCTACGGTTTAAACAATAATCCAAAGCTAAAGCACTTTGGGAATCTTTGAAACATGATAAATGTTGAGCAGTTCATTTACACTGACAGATATTCCGTCCTATATCCTGACCTCAACCCAGAGCAAGGTCATTTGGCCATGGTGAGTATTCTTACCATGCAGGAGTGCAATCCTATGACTGGAATGACCAATACTTTTTGCCCCTGGACCTCACACCCTTTTGACTGATAGCTCTCTTTGACTGCAGGAGGCAAAGACCTGTTGTTGTAAGCGACGCGGGAAAATCAATTCTCTCGGGACAAATCCCTGCTGCATATTTTCCTTTAGTAAACAAAGAGTGAATGATGTTTGCTCGAAATAAGAAGTCAAACCTCTTGTGTTTTGATGAGCGGGCCACCTGGGATGCTTATCTCCATCATCACGTTGAGTGCTGATAGAGAGAAAAAAGTGGAGGGCAGGAAAGCAAACGCTTTAAAACAGAAGCCGTAAATCAAATCGGGCCAAATCTGAAAAGACAATAAACCCAAATCTAAATAAAATCCACGGCAATACAAATGTATTATGTCAACTTATCTGTACCCATTGTGTGATGATGCTTAGCTCTTACTGAGTGCTGCCTGTACTGTATTTGAGATTGTGGCGCTTAGATTATGCTTGAATTGTCAAATAATAAGACTTACCTTGCAAAACATGCAAAAACGTAAGAAAAATCCCACCATAAGGGCAAGTGAAAGGTTTAATCAGCCGCTCATTGTGTCATTCCCAGTGTGTCACCAATAGCTTAATAGATTACTGTTTTAAGTTTCTATTGTTGCACCCCGAAAGCCTCCAGCTGATACCTCCCAAATGTTGTTTGTTTTACAGGAAGGGGTGCCATGTTGAGGAGCCCTGGCATGCATAGGAAAACGGTATTAGATGAACTGGGGTCAAAACACCCCCCACACCATCACACCAACAAAAATAAGGGAACACAAACAAGGGCTTAGAGGTTGGCTTTTGTTTTTGAAACACTCTGTCAAGATCAGATCTAAGCGTGAAGACGATAGTGCTTATTTTTAATCACCGGAATAAGAGAACACAGTGTAAGGGTCAACAGCCCTGGGAAGAACGAAAAAGGAAAAGGATCACAGGGACCAGATGGATGGCAAGGGAAAATCTGATGCGTTTCCACAGGGAATGGGGTGGGTCCCATCTACAGGTTGTGAAATCTGGGGATTACTTCACTGGTGGCAGAAGGGTGAGCAAAACATTCACTAGTTCCTTAAAAAGGCACTTTTTTGTTTTTCTTGTAAACAAAGAAAGATTACCTCAATGAGTGATACATTACCGTTTCAGATAGGGGGTAACCCTGTCTCTGGGTAAACACGACTGGGAAGAGAGCCCAATCCTTTAAGTTGGCATCAAAGCAAAATCCCTCTCCCTTATTTCCAAAGGCCATCGTA
>JAUZSU010011098.1:0-11136 GCA_034780255.1 Parotocinclus maculicauda
ATGCTCGGCTACATTGCAAATGAGGGTTGCCCTCAATGTATTTCCGAGTTTAAATAAAGGTTGATTGATTGATTGATAATTTATATTCCCATTAATATTCCACGATTATCTCAATAGGCATGTATAAAAGAAATAAATTATAATGTTAATTTTTCTAATGAGCTTTTGTGTATTTAAATTATTATTAGTTATAAATTAGATTTTAGGGCAGCATGGTGGCTCTGTGGGTAGCACCGCTGCCTTACAGCAAGAAGGTCTCGGGTTCAATCCCAGGGTGGAGTGGCCTGAGTCCTCACCGTGTCTGTGTGGGTTTACTCCGGTTTCCTCCCACAGTCGAAAAGACATGCAGGTTGGGTTAATTGGTGGCCCCTAGTGTGCGATTGTGTCCGTGATTGAGTGTGCGCGCCCCATCTAGGGTTGTTCCAGTCCTTGCACCCAGAGGGTGGGCACCGGCTGGCCTGCAACCCCGTGTGGATTAAGCAGAAAGATAATAGCCGGATGTAATCAGTTTAATAGCATAACACCTAGGTCTTGTTTTTTTTCAATCTTTTCTTCCTTATCACATTTAACGCCCTTGGCTTGTTCAGTTTGGGATGTGAACCTAAATAGTTTTGAGACAATGCTGTTACTAAATTGAACATTAAAATGTAGAAAAATTCAGCAGTCAATTCCTAGCTGCATATCCACGGTTCTATCTCCGAGTGGCAGGACAGTGACTTTTCTATTGTGGGTAATAACAAACCTCATCATGACCTCTAATTATACGTGGTATGTGAAGGTGTACAGAAAAAGAGTTCCTTCAACCTGCGTTTAATCAAGTCTCCTGATTAATGCCAGCCTGTATTTGTGATGGCACAGCAGTAATAGTTAGGAAATGTGATCCAAAAGGTCCAGGCTTCTGTTGGGCCCTTGAACAAGACAGTTAAGCTACCTTAACGTGGTACAATGTAAGACTGTAACGTTTGCAAGGTGCGAGCATTTAATTGTCATTTTGAGTTTTCTTGTGGAAATGTCCTTTATGTTTACATTATAGCAGCACAAAGCTATGGCTCATGTCCATTTCGGTCAATGACCTGTTTCACAGAATGTAACACCCAATATAAATGTATCTCTATCAAAGGTTAGACAGCTCTCATATTTTCTGTATGAGCTTAATTCAACCCCAAGGATATTTTCCATCACCTTATTCCAATGTTGCCTGTAATTCTGAGGATGACTTAATGCCCTTTTTTGACCACTTACATTGTCAGAGAGCATTCCCCCTACATATCCCAACACCCGTTCAACAAAGAAGGGCTGGGGTCAGAGTGCAGGTCAGCCTCTTGGGCACCCCTGGAGCAGTTAAGGATTAAAGGCTTTGCAGCAGGAGCAAAGAGGTGGGACAGGACAGTAGTGGTTGTATCTCAGCAGTAGTGCACTGGTGGGTCAATGGTTATGGACTACTAATGAGGTTCAAATCCAGGCTCCACCAAACTGTCGCTGTTGGGCATTTGAATAAGACCTCACAGGTGCAGGCTCCTACTGAGCAACCACAGCCTTTATCTATAGCATAATGTACATCACTCACATTAAGCTGATTAACGGATCCTCAGGAGTCAGTCTTTGTCCTGATGTGGTGGCTGAAAGGCTGACATTTATCCTGGACAGAAAAGCAGTCTCTTACAAGGGATCCCATGTTTATGCTCCACACCTAGGGGTATTTGAATTTAAAGTCTTTAAGGAGATGCCCCTATAATTTGGAAACAATGCATTCGGAGTAATATGAGGGTTAATGGTCTTGCTCAAGGTGTTGTTGGTATAACCTTGGTCCTTAACCAGTGTGTGTCCACAGTCCAACAGTGGTGTATTTAAAGAGCAAAGAACCTGTACTCACTTTTGTCTGGTCATGGGTCAAGGCTTCTACAAGACTTGTCAACCAAAACCCTGTACTATATAATGTATAATGTACTTTACAGAATAATGATTACTGGGTTGGAAGTAACCATTTTTGATGGAGAGGATTGTGGTGGGTGTCTTCTGGAATGCAACCTGGACAGAATAGGAATCCATTCTTCCCAGGGCATCACACACACAATCATTCACACCTATGTGAGATTAGAGCAGCCATTAGTTCCATTTACAACATTTAGCAGAAACACTTATCCAGACTAACAACTGAGAAAGAACACATGCAAATAAGCTGAGGGTTAATGGTCCTGCTCAAGGCCTTGCCGAGGTACCTGAACCCCCATCATTAACCTCTGAGCCTCCATTATTCTACAAGCATGTTTCTAGTCGAGTAGAGGAAATCAGATTACCTGGAGCAACCCATTGGGACACCAAGGTCATGCCAAACTCAACAGAGTCATCAGAGAACCCACCTTAGTCTGGCCATAGATTCAAGCTGTAGCAGTTTCTTCATGCTTTCGTCAAGGTCACTGTACAGACCTCTACTATACCACGTTTAAACATTCACAGAAAACATTCTAGATCCACAGTAAGCAATGCATCTAGGTGAGGTTCATGGTGGGACTCCTGAGAAAAGCCTGGACAGGTCAGCAACAGAGCACAGAGATCTACTCATTTATCTAAGCCCATGGGCAATGAGACCAACTGATATTTACAGTTATAGCATTTAGCAAACACAAAGCAATTAATTGGGAGAATGGCACCAGTTTGAGGTTTAACGGTCTTGCTCAAGATATGGAAAATACAAATAATAATAAAAAAAAATGGTCCTTGCATTTACATCGACTTTTATCTAATTAGTGCTTGTAATTAAACATAAGTAAATTATGTGAATATCAAACAGGTGATTGTAACAATGATGTGGTACCAAGGCAGTGTCCAGCAAAGATGAGCAGAGGATCTGCAGTGTATCACCAAATGCATGACAGTTATTGCAATGCTTAAAAACAATATACCTCAAAGAAAAATCGGAAGGGATTCGCAAAGTTTTTCCTCTACAGTGCAAAATATGATTCAATAATTCAACGAATCTGGAGGAATTTCAGTGCATTATATGGACTTACTTTTTCAAATGCCACTTAAAAAGTCAGGTGCCTTTGACTTTACTGGCCTCCGAGGCATCTAGGATGGACCATCACATAATGGAAGCATACTGGTCCGACAAATCAGTAGTCCAGGTGTTTTTTGGAAGAAATAAACGCCATGTTCTATGGACCAGCCAGACTTATCAGCAAGTCCAAAAGCCAGGGTCTGTCTTGGCATGGGGTGGTGTTAGTGCCCTTGGCAAAGCTCATTTACATTTCTGTGATGGCACCATTAATGCTGAGAAGTACACCGAGGGTGGCTCGGTGGCTAGAACTACTGCCTCACAGCAAGAAGGTCCTGGGTTCAATCCCAGGTTGGTTCAGCCTGGGTCCTTTCTGTGTAGAGTCCGCATTTTCTCCCTGTATCTGCGTGGGTTTACTCTGGTTTCCTCCCACAGTCCAAAGAGATTGATTGATTACTCTAAATTACCACTGCCGTGTGTGTAAATAGAACTAGTCATGATATAACCTTGTGTGTGTTGCTAAAATGGCCACTGATGCCTATAGCGATATTAAGTAAACCAAATATGGTCTTGTTAATGTTAATGGTCTTGCTTGTGGGACTTGAACCCCAATTCTTAACCATTGAGCGTCTATAGTGTCCCTATTAGGTACAACTGTCACCAGCAGGTGGGAGGAATGCACAACAGTGACATTTCCAAATGTAATCAGTTAAGAGACCTGTACTTGCATTGATCTACTCACAGGCGACTTGTATGGTCCTACACTAGACCACTTTGCAACTCAAATTTGGTTCTCAATGTATTTTGACGAGAAAAAAAAAAAGTATTCGCACTAGGGCTAGGACAGCCGTTTTCAAGTCAACAGCTCTTACTCAGGATGCAAAATCACTGCTAAAATCCAGTAAAGTTTATTTACACATGCAATTTAGTCAACCTGGGTCCTAAGAAGGTTAGTGATAACAGCCAACCGAGGAAAACAGCAAGACAGTACAGACAGTACAATACTATGCTGGGGTACCTACATAGAATCAGCTACTTTCTGACAAAGGAGACTTAAAACAGACCTCAAAACTCTGTAACGACAACTTAAAGACCAAAGATCACCTGGTGTTAAACCTAAGCACTTATAGAGACAAAGAAAAAGCAAAGCACTGAGTAACATCACAGAATTCTCTCTGGAAGATTAAGGAATCATGCTCGGAAAACGTGGACCATCAGATTTTCCATTGACTTTCAGAATCCATGTCAGCTTAAATGCACGCTGTCATTACAGTTAGTTCTAACAGTCAATCAAATTGAAACTCTTTGAAAGATTTTTCAAAATATTTAACCCAAATTATTTTGCTGGTTATATAGTTTTTAATGAAAACAATTCCGAAGTGTGAAATGTAAGCCTTTTTGCTAGAGGACTAAAATTTTGAACACTAGCTGTATACACCTTCTACTTTTAAAATCTGTTCTCTCAGCTCAGTCTGTATGCAAATCTGAGATTTTTTGGTCATATTTATTAGCCCACTTTAAAGTATTTTTTTCTGCCTTTACAGTTATATAAATCCGTTTCATTACAGTTTATAGCTCTCATAAAGCAATGGACCTCAATGGGTAAATATGTCAAAAAGGTGTTTTCCACATTTTATCTTCCCAGAAATGTCTTCGTGAGTGCATATGTAGTGTTTCGTGCCAACTATACCGGCTCAGATCATAAAATTGGCTTCGCTCCTCCCTGACCTCATTTGCTAATGGCAACGTTTCTGCCCGTTGCCACCGGGTATTGAGTGAAACCGGTTCTCAGACAGCTGCCGCTGGCTTGTGTTTCAGGACCTGTCAATGAACTCCCAATAACTACTCGCTCCAGCTGCAACCTCAACCCCTGCCACATCCACCACCCATATTGTTTGCCCTGTTGACACACACACTGACTAATTCTAGGTTTTCCATCTAATTATGCAATTTCCAGCATAACATCTTTTCCGATTTAATGTCAGCCATTTAGATTACTGCCATATACAACAATCATGCAGAGAAACCATTAGCTTTTACAATTACTGCAGAGTAGCACACAACTGAGCAGTGATGTTAAAGGTTAAGGATCTCTTTTAAAGATACAACAGCTTGGCCAGATTTGATCACATGACTTTCAAAATACTTTACAACTTTCTTTTTTCGTCCAGAGCCTTAGCTGTGCTTACTGTCCATATTTGCAGATACAGCTATTTCACAACAGCCACAGTCTGACAATATACAACCCAATGAGTTTAGGCTTGAGGTTATGGTACTGGACTCTGGATTAAAGGGTTCAAAGCTGCCACTGCTGGGTCCTTGGGCAAGACCCTTAAACCACAATTGCAATTGTAAGTAACTCTGGATAATAGAGTCTGCAAAAAATGTAAAAATAAATGCTTGATTAATAATAATATTCAGGAATAAAATGAAAGCTTTGGAAAATGCACATAAAGGGCATCATTAAAAAATGACAATAGCTTTAAATGTCATTTAAAATGACATTGAATTGCTGACATGGTTGATTTGGATTTGTTAAGAACAAACTGTTGGGTTTTTGTTTAGTCATTCAATATACAGTAGTATTCAGTTTATCCAATATATTGTAGGATGAGTATTTCCAGGGGTGCTGGGACTCTTATAGGTGCTGCACCCCTAAGAAGATTTACACATGTATCTCATTAAATAATTGTATGTTCTAGATTGAATTCGTTTGCATTGGTTATGGACAGTTTTATAATGACAATAAAAATGAAAATTTCCAGCTGATAAAATCACAAAATACAGAAAGCAAGTTGTTATGGTACTGGACTATGGACGAGAAGGTCCAGGGTTCAAATACCAACTCTGCCACAGCTGGGTTCCTGAGCAAAGCTCTTCACCCACCATTGCACGGATTGTAAGACTGTGGTAATTGTAAGTCACTTTGGATAAGAGCATCTGCTAAATGACATAAATTCAAATGTTTTTGGATACCCATACACATGCATGCATTCCAATTGTACGTAAAAATTTCCAGAGCATTCTCCACATCTTCCCTGCCACCCGCAGGTCCATGTATGTCACTTCTTTCGGGCGCCATATTCTGCATTTAACGTGGTGTGTAAGCTCCCACGTTGCAGAACGTCATTTGGCCAGACCAATTTCATACAGTGTAAGCATTTAAATCGCAGTCTTTGTCTGTAAACGATGAACAATTCAAATGTGCAGTTTGAGGTATCACCAAAGAACAAGGTTTCCAAAACCACCCAGTCCTGATGGCACTGTCCTCACACATCAGCGCGACCATGATGATCATATTAATATCAATAATCATTCTCATATGTTTTTGTACACACAGACACACACAGACACACATTTGAGAGCAACACAACGAGTGTGTGCTAAGATCTAATTTTATGATCTCCGCAGGGTAGTTCAACAGCAAGGAGTTGGCTGAACAGCTGATGTTCTCATGTTCCCGAAACAGACTAGATTCGAAAGTGTCTGTAAAAAACGGATTTGCAAGTTCCCCCAGTTTCTCACAAGGAAAACAGCATGAGCGAGATCATTTCTTAGAAGTAATGAATGTCTCGTATTAAAAGCGAGCCAAAAATGAAATGCGCAAAGCAAACATACGACCCAATAAACTCAAAGCCTTTATTCCAAAGATGATCTGTAATGTCCTTTGGCCGGGGTAATGTCTGGGGTCTGATTCACACATCTTGTCCTAACCCGGCCAAGACCGTGTGTGAAAAATGAGGAGACATGATCTCAAATGTTTTCAAAAAACAGAGTACACACCTCAGTCTCGTGTTGTTTGAGTGGGATTGAATCCTAAGGAAAGAACAAATAGCAGACAAGAAATGCTAACCCAGTGTATATAGGCTATAAATCAAAACAGTCTAATTAAGCAGTCAAGTCTGAAAATAACTGAATCATTCTAAGAAAAGAAAATGAAGCTAAAGCAAAGGAAGAGGTGGCAAGAGAAAATAACTAAACATCCAGGGAATGTATGTGCATTTTTTCATGTTAGCCGATGTTAGCCATCAAACATAGTTATTGGACAATCCGCCAGTATGCAGTAAGGGCAATTAGCATTCTTCTCAAATTAAATACGCTTTTCAATACAAATCATCCCACTGACTGTAACATTTTGAATATGTGTTATGATGCTATTATCATCACCCCCAGGACGCACAATAAATCAAAGTAATGTGGATTAAATCCTTGTGCCTTATGTGGATCTGAAAACACTCTCATGTAGGTTGGTTGGTGAGGGATACACTTAATAAAACCGAGACAGAGCTGCACTTTCTTACCGAATGTACCAAATATACACAAATCAGAACACAATACTTCACCAAATTCCAACAGATCATCCCCAATTTTATTTTGTAATTTACATTTGTTATCCTTTCTTTTTGTACCTTTTATTTATATATATTCTTTGTTTTGAACCCAAGCTTTAGGCAATACGAATGTAAGATTTGTCATGCCAATAAAGCTTAAAATTGAAAATAAAAAAATAAACTGAAATATAGCAGGATTTTATATAAGTATATACAGCCTGTAATTACCACACATTTCCGAGTATTTAGAGTTTTTAGAGTATTTAGTAATTTCATAAGGGGGGTAGTGTGCACTCAAACACAGCCTTACATTGTGGTGTTACTGAATCCTTGGCTCTTTCCCTCAAGTGCCCCCAATGAATGTTTTAGGTTAGGTAGCTGTGAAGAACAATCCATGACAGTTAGCACTCCTTGATCTTCCTTGGTCTTGTGGAGTTGCAATTTGGGTCATTAGCATTTTCTTTTAAAACACAATGTGTTGAATTCATGAAAAATGCAAAATTGATGACAGGTGATCGAACGGTTGTAAATGAAAGATTAGCAGCACCAAGTAGGTGAAGGTGAGGTTGAAGGTGCCAGGGATAGAACGTGTAGAATACTCCCCCCAAGTAATATAAAACCCCAAATAGGAAAATCAAAAGAATCTTACAAAAAAAAAAAAATCAGATTTTTTTTTTGGTCAACGTCATTTTATTTGTTAATAAACATCCATTCCTGCATCTCAGACTTGCAACATATTAAAAAAAGTTGGGATGGGGACAATTTAAGGATATAATGATATGATTTTAATGAGTGATGTCAGTAGTTGATTGCTTTCGTATCAAACCATGATCATGAACATTTTCTGATTGGAGGTTGTAGTGTCAGTTACTGTGATGTGTTGCTGAGTAAGGTGACCAGGGTTAGAGTGTCAACAATGTCTTTGATGAAACACAATCGACCATCTCGGAGAAAATAAAAGCTGTACAAGATTTCACCTCTCTGTCCTTACAACAGCAGCTTCACCTGACCTATTGTGGATAGGTTACCTAAAGAAATGGGACATTACTGACAGCACAGGGAGTAAGATGGGAACCAACCCTAGACAGCTTACCAGTAAAGCACAAGGCATGCAGACACACCCACTTACAAACTGGAACACTTTAGATATGTCATTTTAACCAAAATGTCTTTGGAATGTGTGAAAATATTAGTGTATTAAGGAAAAACCACCCAATCTTTATTAAATGTCCCATCTTCAGTGCAAAGCAACTGTACATTAAGGTCAGTCATTAATGCAAGTAAGAGAAGTCGACATTTACTGCATTTAGCAGAACTGTTATCCAGAATGACTGTGCAGCTGGAGGTTAAGGGCCTTGCTGAAGAGATCAGCAGGGGCAGCTTGAGTTTAATCTAGTATTAATCCACTGTTTTATTATGACTTAGCTAAAGGTCAAGAGTACCAAGAATAAAATCAGTGCCTTTTGAATTTATTTGCTCGGTCTCTATAATGCTGTGTAATTGCATGAGCTGTAATCAGTCACAGATTTTCTTATTCAATCAGATCATTACTCATTTCTGAGTGTAGGAGAGTGGGAACTCCACCTGTAAAAGCCTGTTACTGTAAGAGGAGGGGAATGCTGCCATTCTCCACCTACCCCATGGCCTGCAGATCAAATGGACAGCATGTGGCAGCCTGCGGAGGATGATCAAAGTCTTTCATCTCTCATTGCACAAGCTCTAGGTGGTCTGCTAACGATTTTACATGTGGCCCTGCTTTAAACTCCAGTCCGTTCGAAGGCTTCCCTTTCACAGAGCTGCTCTTTTCAGTCCTCACCCACTTCTTGAAAGAGAGATTTCAGTCTGGCTTCCATGGTGCCTGATGGTTGGATTCCCTACTGCAACCCTATCATGAAACCGTGGAATCATGACCTGCTCTTGGAAACAGAAATCAAAACATAGCACAACCTATCATCTTCATATGGGACCTAATAAGAGAATTGTAGGGGTGTTTCCAGTAACAAAGCCGCAGCACCACATGACTGCCGGAGTTCAGCGTTGGGTCAGGGCTATGCACAAAACATGTTTCAGGCGCTTGTCAGTACGTGAGAAAGGGAGGAACTGGGGAGACCATCAAAGACAGCAAAAAAGGTTCCTCTCATGTTGGAGACACACAGTCTGTCTTTGTCGATCCGGTAAAAACCATGGTGAGTCTGGAGATTGTCTTGGAAACGAGGTGGGAAAATGCCCAAGACAGGGTGCAAGTCCATCGCAGGCATCAAACACTTACACACTCACACATATGGGCCTTTTAGAGTAGCCTGTTGACCTACTGCCATTTTCATAAAGGTGGAGGAAACCTGCACTGACATGAGCAGAAGTGAGTATGAAATCTGCTCTGCCAGAAACATCAGAAGCGAACTTGAGTTATTTGAGTTGGTCAACAACAATGGTTTTTCTAAACAGGTTATGTTTCTAGATTATTTTAATTTATGCTCACTGCTTTGTACTGTACTATAGTCCACTTTCTGTTACTTGTTCAATGTATCGTGCATTATTCTTTCTTTGTGGCATGTAATCAATGAAGTAGCCTTATTTTAATTTGTGTAGCCAGATTTAAACAGTAAAAATAATAAAGTTTTTGACAATCATCAATACATTTTAAATATTAGAACTACTCATTTTATTTATTCACCTAAAATAATTTATTAAAACGTCACTATTAACACAGTCTACCACTCACACGTTACAAAAGATGGTACAATGTTTACAGAATTAATATTACACAACCTGTTTGCCCTATTAAGCTGAATGCATTACAATAGAACCTCAGAATTCACACTTAATTGGTTCTAGAAGGCCATAGGAACTGATTTATTCAAAGTCAGAATCAAAATTTCTAATAAGAAGTAATATGAATAGGATTAATCTGCTCCCTAGCTGATTTCTATGCCCATATTCACAAGAATGTATTGATTACAAGCATGAATAAAGCTAAAGAACTTGATAAATGTTTATAATCCTTAAATACCTGATATAAGTGTACAAATGTAAATAAAGGGAAATTTCATCACCACTGAGGCGACTGCCCTTTCAGCACGTCTTAGGGAAGCCAGCGCCGAGACTGAGGTCTGAAATGACATCTATAGACTTATGTAATAGATATGCAGTATATAAACAATACAATAATATAATGATTCTTTTGGTTTTATGATTGCCGTACCGCATTGGGTGCAATATAGCCACCGATTGGACTGGGATTACATACATTGTGGTGAAATCACACCACTGAGGGTTTTATTTAGGCTATAATGGTGAGTTTTCATTGGTTGGGCAATGGCCACCCCAGAGCACTGGTAGACACAGGGACATGCAACTACAAAACTACCTAATTTTACCATTGAATAGGTCATTTTAAATAAAATAATGTTTAACATAATCAATAAATATCGAGCTTTAAAAATGTTTGACCTGACCAGGACGTTGTTGTGGTTTGTGGTTTGAAGCCTTGGTCTAAACCTAAGATAGAGAGGGGTGTGTGGGTGGTTTAAGCGACCCTCTCCTAAGCCATCCAGAGCCCATTTTCCTTGTGTGCGTGCATGGGACCACTGCTCCAAACACCTCATAACATCTAGGTCAGAACGGCCTAGATGAGGAACAAGTAATTAACACGATCATCCTACTTCTCTCAGTCTTATGATGCATCCCCTCTCAAAGTCTGTAGCTGGGCAAAATGTCTTTAAGTGTAACGTAGATGCATGCCCAGTATTCAACAATCTCTCGCCAAGAGGTACACTACCCAAAAGCAGTCTACTGAACTGCATGGAAAGC
>JAUZSU010011109.1:0-11135 GCA_034780255.1 Parotocinclus maculicauda
TTACAGGGTAAACCCATGGTTGTTTGTTGGTCCGCCGTACGAGTTGATAATGTAAACCAACGCTTGTTAGTTTGTTTGTCATGCATGTTGGCCTGTGTTCAGTTTGTTACATGTTTGGTAGTTTTGGGAGTTAGGGGTGCTACCAAGAATCCATTCTGGTGCTCCATGTTTCCTTTTTTTTACCCCCAAATCACTTGCATCCAGGAATCCAGAGCCTTCTGTTTTCTCCATTCCATTGTACTGCTTCATACGATGTGTTCCCTCATTCCGGACATAAACACCTTTTTCTTCTCACTGTGTGTATGTTTTTTCCATGCACTATTGGTGCCGTAAGACATTCTTGTCTTTGTTACATTGATGAATAGCTGTCACTTTTTTATGTAGCATTCAGGCTAGCAATGTCAGATGTAACCATTTCAGCCTTTTCAACATTGTCGGGACTTTTTTTTTTTCATTGTTATTTATAGCTGTCCATAAAACACCATCCCTGAAAAAAAATATTAATGTCAGTGTCATTCCTTACCACGGCATCTCCTTTCTTACAGATTTCTCTTCAAGCCTTTATTATGGAGCTAATTTTGTGCCAAAGGTGTCACACAAAATAGTACTATATAATACTGTCAGTGGTGAACAGTAACAAAGTAAATATCATTTATAAAATTATATATATATATGTGTGTGTGTGTTTATGTTTATTATATACACTACTCACCAAAATTAGGGGATATTTCATTATGTGATATTTCATTTTGTAATATCCCCTATTTTTTGTGAACAGTATATATGATAAAATGTTTGTATGACTAATCTGTTTTAGCCTTAATTTTCTTTCTATCATTGCTCCAAGGGTCTGTTTCTTTGGGAATTTCTGTTTTGTCACACTATAAAGTAAGTTTTACATCTAAATCGTTTTTATTCATTTAAGTTTGAAATGACATGTACATAGATACAAAGGTAGTGGAACATAATAAACAGGCAACTCTTTGTGCCTTCCAGCTTTGTGTGCTTAACATATGTAAAACGTAAAATACATGATCTAAAAATATCAGGGTCATTGCTTTACACCCAGTCTAATGAGCAATAGCATATAGTAAATAGTTTATATTTGTCTTGTGGATTGTATTATTTGTTTGTGATACGTTTGGCACAAAATTAGATCCTTAATTTATCATTAAGAGTCTGAAGTAAGTATAGCACTCATGGCACTTTTCACCCAACAAGCTAGCTAAATGTATTGCATTGTATCCTCTCTTCCTTTCTTTCTTTATTTTGTTTTCAATCTGTAGCCAAATGTTGTTTACTGTACATTTCACTCACTGAGGAAAACCCCCAGAATTTTCTTGGGAAGAGCTGTCTGAAAGATAGCACAGATAGATGATGCGTCCCTAAAAGCAGGGTCTCTTTCTAAACGCAGCTCATCCCAGAAGACATCACTGTGACAGCTTACCCAAAGAAAACCTGCCCCTTCTGCTACTCTGCTTCAGCATCACTAATTGGGTGTATGTATAGTCCATGAATAGATTCCCATAAACCCCACGGACTTGTTGGCTCCTAATTATGTCTATAGTTCTGCACTAAAAAGACTTTTAAGGGACTTGTAATTGGACTAAAACATCCTTATGTAATACAAGATGTAGCCATTTCCTGGAGTACTTGCTTTATAATTAGACTAGATGTATCGCAGCTCTCTCAGTGGGCTGGCAGGGCTGGCAATGCCAGCGCTGAAAAGGAATAAAGGTTTGGACTTGTTTTGAAAAAGACAATCTAAAATACACTTGCACATGTTAAATGAGTTCCTGTTCCTCAGATAGATGAAGCCTTGCCCATACCTCAGAGAACATGCAGGGAGGAAGAGCCATCAGCGTGTCTCTTACACCCCTGTATTACTCGGCGATAATTGACAGTAGACAAGATTTTAAATATAAAAGACTCAGGTACAGGTTTCCCATGATGAGCTGCAATCAGATAACTGGTTCTGGCTGTGTCTTGTAAAATGGGTTCTGACTATTTTAGTATCTTGTGTTGTTCATGTTAACTGCGACTAGATAACAGGTGCCTGCCAAACAGGAACCATTTACATGAAATTAGAGCTGAGAATGATGCTGAAGTGTAAATTGGGCAGTAAGGTACAAGCACGGAAGGTGAAATAAATGCAGAATGAATTAGAAGTTGCCAAGCGAGTTTACAGTAGCCAATGGTACTCAAGGTTCACCACCTTGTTTTTTACCATATTTAAATTTCTTTGCACCCAGATCCACGTTAGAGGTTGTGCCAAAGTTTGACAGCTGACAAAGTGTGAACTTGTATACAGTCTTACTGAGGCTAAACAGAATATAAAACTACCATGGAAAACACTGCATTACATTACCTTCACGATATAAGCCCTTTACAGTTTTACTGAGTAAGCAATAAAAATATAATTATAAGCTAAGGTTGTGAAATTAAACTGACAATCCACAGGAACTTGCTGTAAGCTTCCAAGAAGCACAAGTCCAAACTCCCAATAGGACTGAAAGTGAATGAGCTTGATTTTGTGGTATGTATGCATTGGCCAATATGAAATCTAAGAAAAAAACTGTGTGAAAGGGTTATTAAACTAGCTTGTACACTGAAAAAGAGATCTGTCTTTATTCATGTTTTGTTTGAAGTTTTGTCACAGTTTAACAGTATCAAAATATTAAATGCAAACATTGCTACAAAGTTCTGCCAACTAAAATAAAATCAGTGTTAATGTTAGTTTAGTGCTGCTACATATATGGCCCTGATCCTGTAGTAGGCAAACTGAATGTGCAATGCTTTCTGGGAAACGCAGCCGCTCTACTTTCGCCCAGTCTGCCACAGAAATGAGACCATGTGTTCTCATTTCGAGGAATGTTGAAAAATAGATCCCAGAGGTGCACTCTGTAAATCACTGACATAGCATTCCTTATATATAACCTCATTGCACATTTTTGGTCAGTTCATGTTCATGAAATCAGCATGTTCACCAGTGCCTTGTCATAGCACATGAATCCAACTGTCCATATAAGCTTTCTGGACAAAACATTAACCACCTGGGAGTGAAACTTACTTAATTGCATGTAATACCTTTTTTAACATGAATTAAGACTGCGATTCAATTTGGCATGGACTGGACAAGCCTCTGAATGTAGGCGACATCAATGTTCTGCCCTGATCGTCTTGTTCGTCTCACTGCTTTTCAAGAGGATTCACATATGGGGATTTTGAGGGCAAGTTCACTTTTTCAGACATGTACTGAAATACAGGGACAGGAATATTGTATTCATCAGTAAAATAATGAGCAAACCTGGTTGTTCAAAAATCACCTCAACCTAGACTAATTTCCTCATAATTAAAAGACCACAAGAAAATTAACCCAGAAAGCTTGACCCAGACCTTGCACGCAGTCCTCATTAAAGGTTTCCAGAGGTTGAAACACGATGCCTAGCATTATTCTCACACAGAAATTAGATTATTCTGACCAAATAACATGATTCCAGTCATAAACTGTCCAATCTTTGTGACTTTGCACCCACTGTAACTGAGCAACTTTGTGAGCAGGAGTGACCAAAAGTCTCTTGCACACCACTCTGCTCCATATGTCCATGGTATGCAGTTCCTTGCGCAGTATTCTTTTAGAAATTGGTTGTGAAGGACCTACTTTGACTTTTGGAAGCATGATTTGCCTGGGAGATTTTTATCCACAATCCGTGGAACGATCCCTGTCCATAAGTTTCATCTTTTGGGCACGATACTGAACCCGAT
Source organism: Parotocinclus maculicauda (assembly GCA_034780255.1). Taxonomy (NCBI): domain Eukaryota; kingdom Metazoa; phylum Chordata; class Actinopteri; order Siluriformes; family Loricariidae; genus Parotocinclus; species Parotocinclus maculicauda. The sequence goes on from JAUZSU010011109.1 coordinate 3,766, forward strand.
GTCCTGTAGACTGGGATTTTTGTCACTGCCGGTAGACCCGTATGAACGTAGGCTTTAATACCCCTGAAGATTCAGCTACTTCCGTTACACTCACTCTCTGGATAAGTCCTGACTGTTCTGCACAGCCAGTACCAAAATCCAGTACCAAAATTTGGTACTCTGCAGAAGAGCCCTAATAGCTAGCTAGTCTGCGTAGTGGAGCTTCTCTGTAAGATATCCCGTTTCAGCAGCTGTTAAAAGTTTCACTGCTGTCTCCTGATAGCACATATGGCATAGGCCTGAGGCTGCAGGGTCATGCCGAGTTTAGGGGTAACACTTGGAATGTAGTTTTGAGGGAACTGCAAGCGAAACCTCTGGAGCAATGTGGTGAAGAAAAGGAACATCTCCATTCTGGCCAGCTGCTCACCAAGACAATGGCGCCTGCCTAGGAAGCATTTTAGATACATATGAAGCTGTTTAAAAACATAATTCCAGACAAACCCTTAACTAAACTTTAACACAAAAAATCCTACCCAGAGAAAAAGGAAGAAAGGCATCCCGTCTGACAAAGTTTCCATTGCAGTCCAGAAACCTCTCGGGGCAGAAAATAGCAGGGTTGCTCCAATACTTCTCATCAAAATGGACAGAGTACAGGTTGGTGATGACCATGGTGCCCTTAGGAATGGTGTATCCTCGCACAACAGCATCTTGTGAAGTGGCTCGGAAAATGCCCAGAGGAACAATGTTGCAAAAGCGCAGCGTTTCGTGCAGCACTGCTTCCACGTAAGGCATCCTCTGCCTGTCCTCCAGAGTTGGTAGCCTGCCATTCAAGATAGTGTCTATCTCCTTGTGAACCTTATCTAGACAGAAAAGGATAACAGAGGTGACTGATTGTCATTTTTAAGGACAATGCCAATGGCACTGTGAGGCAAAGAGTTCACCTACCTTGTATGCTAGGATAGAGGGCCAGGTAGAGCATGGCCCACCGCAGAGTATTAGTGGTGGTTTCTGTCCCTGCAATAATAAGTTCCCCCACTGAGAAGATTAAGTTCTCCTTGGAGAATGATACACTCTTGTCCCTTGTGCTTTGATCCATCTCATCCAAATAGGCATCAATGTAATGCCTCGGAGACTGGAGCACTCTTCCCTGTGAAAAGCGATCAATGATCTGGAGCAAGAAGTCATACACGTGCTTGGCGTTGCGGAAGAGCTTCTGGTGTTTGCCGAAGGGCAGGTACTCCAGCCAAGGAAAAGCGTTATACAGAAAGGCCCAAGCACTGGCAGCTAGTTCCACATTCTCGCTAAAAATCTCTATCATGTGCTGGAAGTCCTGGTCATCGTAGGTGAAGCGCTGTCCAAATATTACAAGGTTGGTGACATTGGACACAGCATTGGTAACCAGGTGTTTGGGGTTAAATGGTTTTCCCTTTTGCATGTCAATAGCATCTACAAAGAACATGCACTCTTCAGATATCCTCTGAAACATCAACTGTCCACTGCCAAAGTACCTGAAGCTGTTAACTGCCAGTTTACGGTGCTCAATCCACCCACGGCCATATTTGCAGTTAAGAAGTCCTGGAAAAGTGTAATAAGTAAGCATTTAGGGATGAAATTACTTTTCTAAAGCAAATCAGTGTTTTAGCCAATGCCAACTATCTTTGGAGCTGTGAGGCAGCAGTTCTGGACAGGGTGAGTGTATGTGACCAAATTGTAGCCTTGCTCCGTTCCCATTATAAGGGCAAATATTCAGTATGTTGAAACTTTCAGGGCAAAGCCGGAGAGTAAACTCACATTCCCAGCAATCATATACACAGAATTAGAGATGTTGTGTGTACGTGCAAAAGATTTTAAATGTAGAAAAATATACAATGCCAAATTTGTACAATGGAAAAAACAGTGTCTTACATTTACTTTTTTTGCAAACAGTATGAAACCAATATATATCAAGTTCTCTCTTGTTAATTTTATTTAATTAAAAAAAATTAAAAATATTTAAAATATATCCATTGCTGCAGGCGTGGAACACATTCCAAAAAATGTTGGGACGGGCGATTTAGGCCTGTTTAATGAGATAAAAACAAAACAAAAAATCCAACTGGTGATGTGAGCATATGATTGTCATTATGGTTTGGTACAAAAGCAGTATCCACAAAAGAGTCTTTGAGGAGCAAACGATTGATCAAAAAATGCATGAGAAAATTACTAAAATGTTTAAAAACATGGAAGGGATTTGCACATTTCTTCCTCTATATTGCATAAAAATCATTAAACAATTCAAGGAATCTAAAGGAATGCCAGTGTATAAAGGATAATGTCAGAAGCTTTAGGTAAACTCTTGTGAGCTTCAGTCTCTTGGACGGCACTGCATCAAAAACTGCCATTTATCAATATAACATGAATGACATGAATGATGTAACAACTTCGGCAAGTTGTTAGTCCTTTCAAAAACTTTTCAAGCACTATAATATGAATTTATTCACAAAAACAGTTGAATCTTAACTGTGATAAAAAAGTAGCCCTTATGTTAACCATGTCCAGAAGCTCTGTGACTTCTCGGAGGCATTTGGGAAGTTATTTTGGAAAAAATGCACACCCTGTGCTTCAGATCAAAGACAGAAAAGACCATTCAGAGTTTGTCATGGTAGGGAGCTACCATTTACCTGGGCCTGGGTCCTTCCTGTATCTGTGTGGGTTTACTCAGAGTACTCCGGTTTCATCCCACAGTTCAAAGATATGTGTGTTAAGTTAATTGGTTTCTCTAAATTGGCCTTTAGTGTGATACTGTGTGTGTGACTGGGTGTGACCTACGATGGATTGGTTGCCTGTCTAGGGTTCCTGCCCTTGCGCCCAGAGTTGATGGGTGGGCACCGGCTGGCCAGCAACCCCGGGTGAATGTCTATGTCTTTTTCAACAAGGCAATGCAAAACCACATGCTGCACACTTTATCATGGCTGCAAAATAGGAAGGTACAGATGCCGGACCGGCCTGCTGTGGTCCTGACCTGTCTGCAGTAGTGAATGTGTGGTGAATTTTGAAATGAAGAATGTGACAAAGACAAACCCTGTACTGTTGCACACCTTAGGAATGGGAAAAATAAAATCTGAAACACTTACTATGCTCTGTGTGTTAAAAAGAGGCAACATACTTACCAAGTGGTAAATGCTTTACTGTCCCAACTGTTGTTGAATGTGCGGCAGCCTTGAATTGCAGGAATGGATGTTTATTAACAATTAAATGAAGTTGACCAGACAAAAAATTATTGGGGTCATACTATCTGCAATAAAATAAAAAAAAAATCAAATAAACATTGCAGGGGGTGTTTTTGGTTAGGATTTGTGCATTTTCAATACTGCCCCAGCTTTTTTTCTGATATGCGGCTGTAACAAGAAATGTCCGTTATGCAGAACATCTTGTTTAAACAAAGCATTGATTTTGGCTTTCACATGCATGGCCTCAATTGTTACTTCGATAACCTGGTTACATCATCCTTTTGGCCTGCTTTTCCTTTCTAGCTCAGTCTCCTGTCCATTTATTTTATATGAATTAATATAGCTGAAGCTGCAACTTGTGTACAAAGCAATTGTACACAAAAAGGTGTTTCTTTCCGTGATGTACAGGAATTTCTAATACTATTGCCTTACCTCCCATTTTGGTCATTTTCTGGAATAAAGGCAGAGATGGTCGGTCTGCAAACACCTCACTCTGGTGATACAGGCATTCTTTAATGGTATCATATCCATTCAGAATGACAGTCGAGATTCCCCCCAGGTCGAGGCTAAAGACCTGGAGATGAATGGGGTAAAAACCATGAATGAATCCTGACACACTCAAGACTTTTAGTCATCTAGCTTAGTTATTTAGTTGTGCGCAACCCCCCACCCCCCAAATAGGCATCAATTGAACAGAAGAACTGCATTCCAGAGTGAAAGCTACTGTGCTGAGTCAGCATAGAAGGTATAAAAGCAATAGCAGATGCTTCTGTTCTCCACTAACCTCATGTAAATTCTTGCAAAGGAGTTACAGTTACACTAGACCTATCTACAGCATGCATGTCTAAGTTAATAACCCTGTAACAGCAAATATCACAGTATTCAGAATGACACAGAATACAAATACACAGCAATTACATATTTAACAATGTGCTAAAATAACACTAGTTTTATCAGACAACGTCACCGAGTACAGTGAACTTATTGTCATGTTCATGTTAACCAACTTCTGAGCTTTGTGACATAGCATGTTTCCTACTAGAAGTAACCATCAGATAAAACACCGTTGTCAGAAAGGGATGGACATGGTGACACAACACTCATTTGGACAATTCTCTGTAAAAAATAGTGATGTATGTGCGTGAAAATCCCAGTAGATCACCAGTTTCCGAAATTCTCAGACCAGTCTGTCTAACACCAACAACCATGCCCCATTCGAAGTCACTTAAATCCCATTTTAATTTCCCGTTTTGATGCTTGGTTTGAACTTCAGCAAATCCTCATCACCACATCTACATGCCCAAATGCATTGAACTGCTGCCATGCCATTGACTGATTAGGTATTTGCATTAACAAACAGTTGAGAAGCTATATCTAATAAAGCGGCCAGTAAGTGTATAGTTAATGGCACATTTATTAGGCAAACTTTTGAATAGTTTTATTTTTTTTAATTTAGTCAGGTTTGTATTCCTAATGTGTTTTTTTTTTCATAATTGTAGAAATTAGGAAGACTTTAGATATATTTTATATATATAAGGACGCTGTCTTCGTGGTTTGTTTTGAAGGAATAAAGCAGTTACATCTGAAACTGAGAAGAAACCAAAATCAAATCATGTATTTCGAGCGTGGTGTGCAACTAGTGCATTAGTCAATTTGGAGTCAATCGGCTGCAACCCTGAGGGTTTAAGTTTGCAAGATTTTTGCAGATGACAGAGTAAAGGTTTGCATGTTGATAAATCGGTACAGTCTCATTTACCTGGCCGTAGATTTCACTTTGTTTCTTCATGTAAACGTGCGGCTCGACGGCGAGAGACAGGATGTTTCCAATCACAGGCAGAGGACTCGGACCCGGGGGGAAGCCGCGCGGTCGGCGCTGTCTTAGCAGCTGCCGGATGACCAGCAAAGTCAAGAAGCTACAAATCAAAGTGCACGCAGAAAACGCAGTCATTCCATAATACCGCGTCAGGAGCGACAACAGCTTGGTCGTCGATACCATTTCTCAACCCGTTTCGGTTCCCTTTCATAAAAGTTATCGCTCTTTTGGGAGTTGCGGTGCAGAGCCGTGCACATGGAGCAGAACCTCCGCCTACAAGAGACGAACAATACCCTGAGCCCCTATTGATCAGATCGGGTTTCGATCAGCCACAGGTCCGTTTACTCAGACTCGTGGAGGAAAAGAGAGATATGATTAAAGACAATGTCAATAGGTTATGGTCCTCCTGTGTACCTGCTTATTTAAGAAGTGAATTGGTGATTGTAGTTGGCTTTATCTTTTACAGTCATCTTTGACCCCATGATCTGAACCCTAAGCTGAAGTACAACGTCCAACTTCACTCTTCACTGAAAACTCTCCATTAAACTTCTGAGAATGCATTCAGTTTATGCCAATGGTGCTCTGGCTGTGATCAATGACAGCCTTCATTCATACTAAGAAGCCTGTTCTCATATATTTTTCATATGTATATCCTTTTCCTAAAAGTTACATTTAAACTGATCAATATTTTACTTCATCCGTTGTTTGAAGAGGAGCTTTACTATTTGAAACCAGTGGTGTTTTAAATATTTAATTAAACAATGCTTCACTTGTAGCTCACTGCAAATCCTCTTTGTAATAGTGAGAACATACAGTACTGTGCAAAAGTTTTCGCCAACATTTAATTTGTTGTTTTAGCAATGAAAACATGACCATGATATGTATAACATAACATGATATGTTACACTATCAATGATTGGACCCATAAATCTTGAACTGGGATTATTTACATAATACTGTTTTTCCACTAATCTACATTCCAATCTTAGCATATCTTAGCCTATACCCCTTTAGAAAAAAAGGGGTTTCTTGGCTGCTACTCTTCCAAAAAGACACTTCCTGATCAAGCTTCTTGTGTAAAGTATAAAGGTCAACTTGGCATCCCAATGAAGCCAAGCGATATTGTTTAAGAGTAAGGGGAGGTTACACTAAATAACTGTTGCCACCGTCACGTATAGAAGCTGTTTTTCCCCCTAAATTTCTTGCTTTGTCTCTTTAATACGACAAACACATTCCCCTTATTTTCTAGTTCTGTATTTAATAAATAAATAATAGAGAAATAATAAGATATGGTCATTATACCATTGCTGAAGGAATTCTATATATGTAATCTAATGGTGACCTAAGACATAGTACTGTACTTATTTTGTAGTGTTAAAGAAAATCATCATATCATGCCAGAATTCTTACCTTTACTCACCCTGTAACATAACCTGTCATAAACTTTATCCAGTGGTATTTGCACATTACAACTGATCATTAAATAACTGTTAAGGATAGGTGAACATCTTCTTTAGACTATTAACCATTATAACTTTTTTTGGTACATTCAATCACCTTTCAGCTCACATGCCAGGCTAACTGGCCTCTACCTGACATCTAAAGTTGTGAAAAGGCACAAGTTAGGCAGAAAACATTTTGGAGGATTTAATTATTCCTATACTTTAAGCACATTTTAGAGCATTACTAAAAATTGGGAAAGTGTTTTGCACCAGTGCTTTGCCTAAATTAAGACAGGAGGATTTTGATCCGGGAAGCTACCAAGAGGCCAATGACAAGATTGGATGAGACAGAATTTTGCATGTGGCAACAGTTAGTATAAGCTTTATACTAAAGCTGACCTGTTTGACAGATTTGCCAAAAAGTTAATTCGGAAAAGGGCCACAACTAATCTTGTTTGTGTTTCTGATGCCACATGAAATGATATTTTGTGATATTTTACATTTACAGTTGGTTATTTAACAGACCTCTTAATTCAAAGTGAATCACAATCAAAGCAATTGTGGTTTAAGGGCCTTGCTCAAGAACTCAACTGTGGGAGCTTGACAAAAGTGAGGATGACTTTCCGGATGCACTGTATGTGCGAATGTAAGGGTCATATATAAAAGAGATTACGATATTAGAGCAAAAATTTATGTGTATTGGGGAAAACTGTACAGTTGAAAGGAGGCCCTAGTAACCTGTTCAGCCACCTTTAACCTGAATAAAAGATAAGATACAGCTGGGTCTGTCTACAGCTGGGCCTGTAGATCCTGCACACTCATAGGTTGCCAAACCTGCATCCCAGCTGTTTCCATACAGTGCATCCGGAAAGTATTCACAGCGCTTCACTTTTTCCACATTTTGTTACGTTACAGCCTTATTCCAAA
>JAUZSU010011120.1:0-11134 GCA_034780255.1 Parotocinclus maculicauda
TCACCCATTATTGCTTGGTTATTTAGATATGTCATTTTCCTTTTGTTTCTGAAATAAAAGGGTGACCTGTGTATTTTGACTCTCACAATCACTCTAATAGTGGTACAATGATTTGACACGCTACTTTCCAGAACTATGCAGTTTGGGACACTGCATATCTGCCTAAAACAACATCAATGCTTTCGACTTAATGAGGTGTTTGAGTCAGATTTCCATTTAAGTCTTTTTCAAAAAATATCTGTTATTCTGGCCATTGGCAGGCTTCAAAATTCTGTTCAAATGAATTCAAACCAGGCCCGATCAACTCATATAAGCTCTGAATTGTGAGAATACCTAAATTCATGTAAGCTCACTCAATGCCCCCTAAAAGAATGTCTGAGGAACACCGTGCAGCGAAAGCAGCCTGTTTTTAATCTGAACTTGCTCTGTAATCTTTCGCTAATTCTCCTAAAACCATTATTCTGTAACCTGTTTGTACAGTGAGAGGAAATGTTTGACAAGCCTAAGAGAAAGTAAACAAGCCATTTTCACACAAGGACATAAACAAGCACGCTGGAGCTAAAACCGAACCTCTGGAAACTTAAAGATGTTCAAAATATTAACACATGTTAGGAACTGATGTGTCCTGTCTGAATGTGATCTTTTGATTGTTAGTTCACTCCGACACAAACCCAAAGAAGTTTCATATCATATGTTTAATATTATACAAGATATGTCGTCCCTTAAGGGCTGTAATCCGATAATGAGGATTAATCATGCATCAATCGTTAGTAAAATGCCTTTTTCTAACAAACAAATTTACACAAGACTGTGAGAAACCAAAGTGCACAAACCTGTTCATCTCATCTCTTACCTTGGTTTCACCAGCGATGGGTGCCACATTGCAGACCTTTTTGGAACGGAGCGTGTTGATAACGGAGCTTTTCCCAACATTGGGGTAGCCTATGAAACCCACACTGATCTGCTTCTTGTCTGTGTGGAGCTGAGGACGAGCAAGAACACAGTCTCTTAACTTAATATACACTCACCAGCAATTCAATTCTCCCATTCAGCTACTCATTAAGATTGTTTCAGTGACTTTGAGGGTTTTTTTTGTGGTGGTGCTAAATGGGCAGTTCGGAGTAAATCATAAACTGCTAATCTACTGCTATTCCCACACACAGATATAGCTAGGGCTTAACGATAAAATATCCAGTGAGTGGCAGTTCTCTGGGAAAAAAATACCATGTCAATGTCAGAGATCAGATGAGAATGGCCAGACTGGTTTGAATTGATGGAAAGCAATAATAACTCAAATAACCCATCGTTACTTGAGAGGTATGCAGAAGAGCATCTTTGATAGCACAAGTTAAAACTTGCAGAAAATGGACTACAGCAGAAGAAGATCACACCAAGTACCACTCCACATGGGCTACAATTCACATGGGTCTGGTCCAAGGAGTCTTGGTTTCTGCTGTGACATTTGGATGGTAGGGTCAGAATTTGGTGCAAACAATATAAAACCATGGTGCCTTGTTTAAACAGATTTATAATTTGGCATTATAATCATCATAATCTGATGTATATGGTACGCAGGGTACAGAAATTGGATGGGAGACATCTGACTAATAAGTGCAAACGCATGTGGCCAAAAACTTATCTGAATACAATTTCGATGAAAGACGCATAAAAAGACCAAGTGTAAACCGGGTAATAGATTAATCTTGACCTCATCTACTACAAGTGTACACACAATACTTGTGAGAAGTCAGCTATTGTTCCCCCATACCTCCACATCCTCAAAACTGCCTGCGATCTCCCAGAGATGCCCTTTTGGCAGTGGAATGTAGAGGCATAGGAGTGCTTTTAATGCTCAACATGCACATGGCTGTGGCTGCTTTGTTGAGCTCAAAAAGCTGGCACAAGATGCTAAATTCTGTCTGTAGTGAGATCACACATAGTTACTGCTACTCTTTACCAAAACAGAATGTTTTTTTCTCTAAATCAGTGACCACACAAATTAAGTGAAACATCTGGCATTATATGTGAAGAAAATGACAGGTGTTCTTCACCTGTGAACCCAGCCACAATTCTGTCCCACCAGTTCTGACTTCTCTCTCAAATCAAATTTTCTCTGGAAAGCTTGTTTGTTTGTTTGGCAAGTTCATCTCAAGACTAGTCATATATACCCACACACAAGTCAATGCCAATTTAGAGTAATCAATTAACCTAACACGCATGTCTTTGGACTGCGGGAGGAAACCGGAGTACCCAGAGTAAACTCACGTAGACACGGGGAGGACATGCAGATTCCACACAGAAAGGACCCAGGCCGCTCCACCCTGGGATTGAACCCAAATACGTCTTGCTGTGAGACAGCGGTGCTACCCACCGTGCTGCCCTCTCTGGAAAGCAGTAGCGCTGACCAGTGCACTCAGTAGATGCTTCACTGCAAATTATTTCATTGTCGATGGCTTCTGCCCATATTTGACAGCATAGAATACACTGGAAACCACATTTATAATACAAGTCAGGGAGTAAAATTGAAATGGTGTGTGTTGGCGTGCTTTTTACATGGGAAAGCAAAATCTCATCTCAGTCACGCCGGGGGAATCCGACCACAGATACAATCCGGATATAAAACACATGTAAATGCAAGGTGAAAACAGGCCACGTAGGTCATTATGTTTGTCTAAACAGTCTAGTGGATCAAGTGAAAATGAAAACAGCAGACGGTACTGCAATAAAAATAACAAATACATCAACATCGCAAATAAAATAAACAAATAAAAATACACAAAACAGAGCTTTGCGAGTAAAGGAACACAAGCAGTCGTGTCTGCTTTCATCTCAGCCAGACGGATAAAAATAACAACAGACTCTAAACAGCACCTTAACTACTTTCCTAAAAGGTCAACTAATGTAGCTACTTTTTAACATTTTCCCCATGCTATGGCAAGCGGTAGACATATAAAAGAAAATATCTGACCGACACCTCAGGCAAACCTCTTTTCAAAGGTATTAAAATGCTCAATTTATTACCTTCTTATGGTAACCATGATATTTTTGTTGTTTTTCTGAGCCTTAAACAGGGCTTCCATTGTATAACCTTCAGCTGAATTTATCTTTTCAACCCCGACTCCTTTTATGTGCGTCCAAGTCCTTGTTTATGGTCTCAAAAATAGCCCTGAAGCAGATGTGAAGATAGAAGTGGAGCCCAGTGATTGTAAAGGTGGGGTGTTGGGGTGGGAAAAGAGGGGTGCCTGCTTTCCAAATCTCAGCTCTGATGATTTTAGGCAGCACATAATTTAAAGCAGCGATCATGCTGATGTAACTAGTAACACAGTAACTGTGACCATATCTTAAATATTGAAAATTGCTTAATTCAGAGAAGCAAAAGTGTATGTAAATGGAAAAAAGCACAGTGAACTTGATGATTGAAGGACTTACCTTTCCAAACTGGCGCAGAAGCTGAATAAGAGAACCTTTTCCAAACGAGTTGGTGAGGCTGGCGTGAAAGGCCAATGTGGGATACTCCTGGGACAGCACGGCAACCCAGTGTTTCTGATCAACAAAATCACACATGGGAAACACATTGCAGATTTAGAACGACATGCTTGGGTATAATAATATTCAGCCTGTCTTTCCACAAAGCAAAACAATGAAAAAAAATACATTTTTACACATAAATGCAAACACATTACAACACTTTCACATAAGACCCTCTTTTTTTTTTTACTAAGTCGAGACCATGCACACATCCTGGGGAATTCCTAGAGGAACTCATGAGAACAGCTGTGAACGACAAGCTGACGGAACATACACGCAGTGGTCATTTTTTTGTTACACCTTGCTAGTAGTGGGTTGGGCAACCTTTGTCTTCAGAACTGTCATTAATTCTTCGTGGCATAGAAACCGGCTCGAAGCCTTCCTCTGACATTTTGGTCCATATTGATGTGTTGACAAATTGACATAGTTTGTCAACTGCACATTTGCTGTGCCCTATTGGTTTAAGATCTGGTGACTGTGGAGGCCACTGAAGTAGATTGAACTAATTTACATATTTAAAATCCAGACATTGGTGACATGGCACGTTATCCTGTGGAATAGCCATCAGAAGATTGGTACACCATGGTCATAACGCGGTCGGGTGGACAATACTTACATGGGCTTGGCATTTAAGTGACGCTCAGTTAGTATAAGGAGGCCCAAAGTGTGTCAAGAAAATATCCCTTACATCATTACACCACCAGCAGCCTGAACTGTTGATACAAGGCAGGATGGATCCATGCTTTCATGTTGTTTACACCAAATTCTGACTCTACCAACTGAATGGAATAGGGACTCCTCATATCAGGCAACATTGTTCTAATCTTCTGTTGGTAAGTCTGTGCAAATTGTTGCCCCAGTTGGCTGTTCTTAGCTGATAGGAGTGGCACCTTGTGTGGTCATCTGCTGCTGTAGCCCATCTGCTTTAAGTCTTGACGTGTTGTGCATTGTGCCATTTAAAGCCCTTGCTAGAAGCAGCCAAAGCCATGTGCTGTCAGTTTGCTGACTTTCTCCTGTTCTGTTTGTTCAGTATCCATGTTGACATCCATTCTTTGGACCAGTCTAGCGTTAACCTTTTCTCGGTCCAAAAATGTAGCCTTTTTTTTTCTTTATATCAAAGCCATATTTATTTCTATAGTGTTTTTACAATGGAATATTTTAACAGAGAAAGCATATTTAAAGAAAATATTTTAAAAATAACAAAAGATGTAGATCAATGACTTGGAAATATCACTGTTGTGACAAATATAATAAAATATAGAATAAAAACTAGCATACGGGAAAGTTAGTTATAAAAGTGAAGTCAATGGGAGTAAAAAAAAATCAGTAAATTAAAAAAACAAAACGTTCAAGTTAACAAAATCACAAAGGCTGGAACAAAACTACAGTACCTACAAGTACCAATATGGGTAGAGGGAAAAAACAAAACAAATTGGTAACGTTTCAAGGTCGCCGTTTGGTACATTACGGACCCTAAATTAAGCCCTTGCAATGAAAACACATATATTTGACATTTTTATAAAAACCACAAAAGTACGATATAACCTTGTTTGATGTCCTCTATTTAAAAGAAAGCAGTCAGAAAAGCTACAGTGATGGCTTTAGTGTGGCTTTTAGTGACTGCTTTATTATATTTAGGCGGTTTTATAAAAATGTCACATGTTTTTTGTTGCAAAGGGCTCAATTTTTCTATGTTACGCATTTTAGAAAGTCTCACAAAAGCGTTTCTGTTTAATCCGCATCCTGTTACAGGCCATGAACGCTCCAGACAAAAGTTGATTCATTAACACTAAACACCTGTACAAAAGAACCGTTAAGACCTACCGTCACCCAGGTTGGAACAAGGTCACACTTGTTGAGTACAAATATAAGATGTTTCCAGGTCTTCTCCTTCTTCATGTAGGCCTCAATATTCTTGGAACGTGTGCCCATCGGGTCCCGGGCATCCAGCACCTGGATCACAACGTCTGAAGAGTCGATCACCTGCAGACAGAAGCCAGGGGTGATAATGTGCAGCTTACTGCAGGAAAAACTGCCAGACAGCTGTTCAATAAATCCAAAGCAATGCACATAAACCACCTATTAAAACAACAGGAGCTGGAGCCTCTTCATGAAGTACCTTATAAAGTTCACCCCATATCCTCTTTGACTGCCCCTTCTTGAAGATTTCTTCACGGACCTCATCCCTGTAGTAAAAATTGAATTTTTTTTTTATTTTTTTATTTTTTATTTTAGACAAACACACTATCTGTATTGCATATCACATTGATAGGCCACTTTATTAAATACACCTGCTCAACTTCTCATCAACACAAATATCTACCCAGTCAATCACAAGGCGGGATCTCAATATATTTAGGTATGTAGCCAGGTCAGGACGACCTTCTGATATTCAAACAAAGTATCAGAACGGCAAAGAAAGGTGATAACGTTCGCCTAAAAGGTTTGCATACTACATACTGCTATTTTTTAAAATAAATAATTGTGTGATATAAGAAGCATTCTTAAAAAGAAGAATTATCACAAAATTTTAGTCACTACAGTTTATTTTTTTACCATGATAATACTATGATGATAATTGTAATCGCTATTTGTAAGGGGCCCTGTCAAAAACAGGCTCTTCAAAAACTTGATGCTTTATCTAACAAATAGAGACTGCGAGCTTAACAAAACTAAAATAATTTTTAGAATCGGATGAAAATTGTTCAAGTTATGACTCTTTAAACTTTGTAGATTTGCATACTATAATTGATTGGCTATTTGGACAAAATTTATTGAAAGTTAAGTGTCTTTTTTATTCATTAAATAAAGGGGGTTTAGAGGGCACTTCACTTTAATACCTCAGGCATTTCTCGCTGGGGCAAGGTGTTGAGCTGTGGCCGGATGAGGTTGAAGAGTACTAGTATTTTTTCAAAAGTGAGATTTTGCAAAAAAAAAAAAAACTAATAAAAAAAACCCAGCTGTACATGACTCTTATGGACTTGACATACCTGACCCCACTGTCCTCAGTTACCAGGTCACGGTCTTTCTCTGCACTGTAGCCCTGAGCTGAAGCCTCAGCTTGCTCAGCTAGATCTTTCAGCTCTCCTACACTCAAGTTAGGTCTCTTCCTTTGAGCTTTGGGCCCAAATGTGGTTTCAAATGTCTCTGTGTCGAGGATGTGCACCTTGGAGTTCTGAAAAGAAAAAGAGAAAAATAATCTTTTTAGTGCATTTGGAACAGTATGGTATGACCCCCCCCAAGTTCCAATACGATACAGGTCGACATACAATATTGATCTGATCTGATACCGTTGAAATATAGCACAGGGCAAGTCTGTGTTCCAGATTTTTCTTGTGAAGCTCAGTACTTTGACATATTTTATCTGTTCTTATACAATTCTAACAGAGCAATCTTGGCAAAATATACCGCACACAAAATAAATACACAAAAATATCCACCAATTGTTTGCAAACAGTGTTTTTTAGTGATTGTGAATTAAACCTTGATCAAGCAGGTGACAACCATTGGACCATCAATATGAGTTGCTAATATAAAACAATACAATTCATAAAGATTATAATGTACATTTTCAATCAGGCAATGAATACTGTAAAGCTGTAAAAAAAATTTAGTATAATGAGATCCACTGTCCTGTAGATAAGGGGAAAAAATGAGCTTGTTCAAAAGAAGGCTCCTAATGTGCCCATTGAAAACATATCAAAAGTTAATGGATCGCTCACATGGATCGACCTAATTATCTATACCCACTAATTTTGGTAATATTTGGACCAATATTCGATCCCAATAATGAATCGGTGCATCCTTACCTAGGATTTGCCATACTTTTAGTGTACCTTACTAAGCATATCTTGTTATAAAACCTGGGCCCCATGTTCTCCAGGATAATGCTCCAAGCAAACATAACCATGAAAAGCTGGATTAAAACGAGGACAAAAACCAGCAAGGAAACGTTAAAACTGAATGGTCAGGAAATTTGTTACAATGTATTTTAAAAGCATTTAAGGTCCAATATTTCCGGACTGCTTGTTACGTCAAACCCTGAATGACACAGAGTGTCTTGGATAACATTTACGCACAATTTGACTAATGTAGGCCAACTTTGTAGAACCCTGCTTTGGAACTCTCGAAGCGTAACTCTATCCGTCAGAAGTACAGGCAAAAAAAGAAAGAAACACAAGAAAAACAACTGCAGAGCTGTAATATGGAACAAAAAGGTGTGCCAAGCTAAAATAGGGCTCATAATAGTCTACAACACGATAAGACAGTAAAATAAAATGTGCCAGTGTAGTAAGAAATATTATTTCATACCTTTTTAAAAGGAGGAACCTTTTTATTACCCGTTAAAAAACAAGGCATACAAAACCACCTGATTTGTTAAATCAAACCACGTTGCACATATTTTCAAGTGAACAAAACAAAAAACATGTTTAGAAAATGACCAGCTGACTACTACAGACTCTTTTGGGACTCTGCCAGCACAGGCTGGATCAGTGCAGCTTAGGACAGCTGCTTTGAGATTCACCACAGCATAACTCTCAAAAATTAATGACACATTAGCATTAATCAACAAGTCAACAATGTGGCATAAAGTCAGCTTTCTTCAGTTAAATCAAGGGCATATTGAGAAGAACAATAGAGTGTTGTCAGTGTGAAAAGGAGCTTTCAATTCTGAAAGGTCCCACTAACACATGGAACCTTTTAAGGGAAGAAAAGCACAGATAGACGACATTTACTGCTGGAACATGAAGAACTAGGCAAAACAATAAGTGTTATGTCAAGCACACTCTCTGTTCTTAATGCTGGCAAATAATGCAAAAAAAATTGAAAGAGAGCAGTAATCTACCATAGTAATGTAAAGTCTAAAGTAGGGTTTGGAGGTACAGCGGTATTAAAGTGAACAACGATATGACGCTCTTCCATGATATGGACATACCATAATACCATATTTTTGTTTTTTATTTATTATGGATACCATATTAAACCCAGAAACAGTGCTTCAGAAACATCCCCGCCCCACATACAAATATAAATACACATAAACATCTGCAACTGGCAAACACGGACCAGAGATATTTTTAACTCAAATTCAACTTTCTCCCATTTTGAATTAAGTTAACATTTATGATCACTTTTAAATGGTATTTAGTACTTTAACATTTATCTAAAAATATATTTTATAATTATAATACTTGTTTCTGTATTTCCTAATTATGTTGTATAACTGTAAAATGACAAAGCCAAAATCTTATCTTTATAATTTGTTTTTCAATATATTATTATATTACCCTACTCTAAAGTATATACATATGTCAATATTTTCTGGAATTTTTTTGATAACTATAATTAGGTGATATTTTTGCAACTGTCAAAAAAGTGTTTGTAGTAGTCTTACATTGTACTTGCTTGCTCTAGTTAATAGGGAATTAATTGTTCCTTCCTATTTGCCAGTGCATGTAATGGAGAAGCTCGTCATAATCTTGGTTTTCTGCATTGTGGTTAGTTTGCAGGTGAAGAAACAAGTAAGCTGTCAAGCTGTCTTTACTGACCTCCGACGTAGTTTATAGACTACCGTCTTTAAAGCACCATCTAGCTTAAATCCACCTCCATTTGAGTGAGAATGGGCGAGCAATGAAATCTAACAACATTGACTCTGTGGTGTCTATGTTTTGTGTCATGGAGCAGCTATTTACTGTAAATAATAATATTTTAATTAATATTTTTAAATACATTTTGTAATTTTTTTTTATGTAAAAGTTCCTTAAAAACTCGGGAAACAGAGATAATCCGCAATGTTTTTCCCATTAGTATTTTTTGAAACCCCGTGATGCACCGAGGCCGCGAATGGTGAACTGCGAAGTGGCGAGGGAACACTGCATTGCATATTTGTGTCATGTTAAGTAGCCACGTGGATCAAATGCCTCTGCTGGTACCACGTTTCTGGCTAGGTAAAATGTCATCACACGGTGATAATTTAATTGCTTTGTTATTTGACTTTCTGCCATTTCCGGCAGCTATTGAACTGCTATCTGGAATTCGGTGTACTTTTTGAGGCGGTTACTTCTGATATTTATTATTTCTTTGTCCATTGTGCAAAGAACCAGTTGTTTGCATTAAGTACAATTTAACCAGTTCCATATAACCGATTAGCAATTATTTATCATAAATCCTACGTGATATCAGATCAGTCATGCTACTGTGTTGCCAAACAAGCTGATTCTAAGTAACAACCCAATCTGGGCTATTACTATTCAATCATGTGTCCATCAGATTTTTTTTATTTGCTAAAATAAAAACCTCGGTGTGATTTTAACACTATTGTTGTGCCTTTGGTGAATATTTGGATTCTGGATATTTAGTTAAGGACGTTATCACTCATGAACTGTTTCAGCTTCTGAAGTGGACTCATACTGCTGAGTAATGGTTTCTTTTGCATATGTGAACATAAACTAACCGAACAGAGACCTTCTCGGGAGTTTGTTTGTGGTTTATTTTTGTGGTCTGCTTTATTTGTTCATTGTGAGAGCAAAACAGTCCTGAAGCACTTCTCATTTTGTTTCCAGTATGGACAGCAGCTTTGTCGAATGGAGCTGTTAACAACTGTCCCCGCAGACTAAATGGCTCGATTCACCTCTTCTAAACTCTTCTAAAGTGAGTTGTGCATTACTTTCTATTAATTATCTCAAGTTTTTCATGTTACACACCTCTGCTTGATTTTGAAATAATAGCAGTGAGTTGTTAATTCCAACAACTGCAATTAAGTCCTTGATTTAAATAATAATGTTAACAAAAGAAAAAAAACTACAAACCTTCATTTTATTTTATATTGTATTATTTTCTATACTGCTTATCAAATTATGATCAATATAATTCCTCCTTTAAGCTATATTTTTTTCCAGTATTGGTATTTCACAAATTATTTTTCACAAATCCATAGCACACCACAGACAGACACACTCATGCTTTAGAAACACTAATTAACCTAAAATGTGTCTTTGGAATGTAGGATGAAAATGGAGCACCCACTTTCAAATGAAGCTTAGTGCTGATAAGAACTGTACTAGATGTGAACTCTCTTCGATTGGTACTTTTTTCCTTTTTTTGGGATGTCCAATCGTGGTGCGATTTTGGACATTTGTGGCTATGTTTCTCTCAGAGCTGTTAAATACCAGACTGCGTTTATGTCCGGCTCTTTTGCTACTTGGCGATGATTCGGGTTTTGGTTTTACAATAATTCAGAAAATAATTTTCATGGCAGGCTTGACAGCCTCTGTAAAAGCTATTTTAAAATTTCATTATGAACCTAGTACTTTATTGCAGACTACGTGGTTTCAATACCTTTTGGATATTTTGATTTTGGAGCGATCCACAACCAAGTTACCTAAGGCCTCTGCAAAAACCATTAGCCGCTGGACAGATGCAATCTGGTTAGTGAAGGACCATATTAGAAAAAGTAATTTTTTTTACCTTCAGTGATTGGTTACATGATTACTTGTTTATATATATCAGTGGCGGATGCTGGTCTTTCAAGGAGGGGAAGCTCAATTTCGGCCTACATCATAAAATGAATCATCATGCAGAAGCTGAGCGTCCGGGCCAGCCAAGG
>JAUZSU010011131.1:0-11133 GCA_034780255.1 Parotocinclus maculicauda
CTGACACTCTGAGAAGCTCTTTTTATACCCAATCATGTTGTCAATTGACCTAATTAGTGTTAATTGGTCTTCCAGCTATTCGTTATATGCTCAATTTCCTTTTTCCAGCCACTTATTGCTACTTGTCCCAACTTTTTTGGAATCCGCTTTGTATTTTTTATATATTTGTTTATACATTTTGTAGTTTTTGTAAGTAAAAGTTAATCAAATACGTATATGTATACATTAACTATACCACATGTACTACGTATGTGCAGATCGAGTTCCGCAAAAACCCGCGAAACAGCAAAAATCCACGGTATATTTTTTCCATTAACATTTTTTGAAAACCTGCGACGCACTGAGTCTGTGAAAAACGAAGTGGGGAGGGAACACTGTATTATGAATGTTGTGGGAACAAAAATCATTAACTTTTTCACATGTGGAAAACTTTGCTCCCAAACAACAGTGGAATTTATTTTAAACATTGTAATTCCTAGAAAGCTGCAAATTTCTTACTAGACAAAACAAACTAAAGTTATAACAATAATTACAAGTATCTTAAATTAACTTAAGAAATACATTTTTATTTTGGTTATTTGTATTTAGTTGATTTGTCTACTGCTTATTTGTTCAAGCATGAGGTAAATATACTAAGAAGAATACAACTCACTTCTGTTAGTCGTTTTACAAGTGTTTTACTTCATAACAGCATTCACTTGCCCTGGTGTAAGACTTTTGATCCCCGGCTGTATATAAACATATTAAACATATTTAATTGTTGTTGATTTAATGAATGTTGTTCTCTATAAGGATAAAACTATAAGATCCATGCCTCTTAAGTCTACATGCCATTCACAGCTTCACTGTTAAATAAATGAACTTCAACATCGCCTACAATCCTATATTATAAGACCGTAGTGTACAATTGTTACGGTTGCCATTGCTTTTTCGTGGGTGGGTTTCAGATATAATCATGCCACAGTATACATGGCTAAGAGGCCTTGCTAGCTCCACAGAACTAATGAGAATCACTTCAAAGCAGTAAACTCCAAAAACTTAAACTACTGTTTTCACCACACATAAGTTAGAAGTTAGAACTTGGCTTGTGATGCTGTCAGGGTATTCACACATAGCTGTCATTGTACAAGTTTGTGTGTGAGGCTACTAGCAGGTATGTGTGTAAATGAAACTAATGACGAAAAACCACAAGAATTAAAGATCGTCTAATCTGCCAGTTATAATTAAGGGTATTTAACAAAAATGAGAGCAAAATGACACACACAAAAGCATAGAACACAAAGTTTCCGTTTCAAGAGCCGTTTCAGGACTCCATTCTACAGCATAATGTTCCAGTTAAATAGAGGTATTTTATATTAATATCTTTATCGTTTAATATTTCACTTTAATATCTTTAATATATTTCCAACTTTTCAAGATTTAATACAAAAATGTATTTTGTAAATACATGACAGTGACTTGCAAAAAGACATTTGATTTGAGTAACAGTGGATAAATAACAAATTATAGAAACCCAAATAATGAAAAGGAAATTGCAACAGATTGCATAGGTTTCTAAAACTTTGGACCTTTCTTCATCAGTAGCTCATCCACGCTCATCAATGTGTGTTTCAGCTCTGGGGTATGTAAGTGTCTGGTTAGCGTCATGTCCGCCCCTGCTAGCTTTGTGTCAGAGCACACTGAAGCTCTTAATTGAAAACTGTATTACTACTGTTTTCCCCACAGAGTGCCCCCATGACACCAGAGTTAGAGGGAAGCACACTGCGTGACCCTTATCTCAAGCCTCATTAATTACTACATCAGACCCCTGCCTTTCACTCCCATGATTAAGTGCTCTGTTAGTAAACAGCAGGAGCATAAACACAGTGAGTGCCGTTATTGCCCAGGAGGAACGGGTCACAGTTGCTCGAAGACAAGCCAAGGGAAGACATAGAAAGTGGACGGAAAACACCTTAGATCTAAGCCGTTTCCTGAAAACTCTGCCCTTAGCAGAGATATCCCTTCATAACAACACATGTGAGCCATACAAAAACAAGAGCAAGGAAAAAACAAGGTCATAGGAAGACATGGCTGGAATTGAGTAGCCAGTGCATCTTAAACAAAAAAAAGTATCGTTTGTCTCCAGGTTGCCAACTACATGAGTAGACATGAACTTGATGGTATAGAAATACAACAAAAGGGGACAAGGGGCACAAGGGGAAATCCACTAAATTGATTTTGGAATGGCACTATCCTGACCTACACATCAGATTAATTACTTTTTTTTCCCCAAAAGATCCAGGCTGTGTAGCTTGTGTTTTCTGTACATTGTTTAGAGGGTACGGCTTAAATAGATTTGCACTAAAAGCTATACATAGAAAGATCTTTTTTGTGCATTTTTCAGCCACTCTACTTTCTTCCCTGGAAAGGTTCCACTACAGGACCACCCCCGACTCAAATATTATTCAATGGATTCAGCTGATCATTTTTAGTAAATGCACCAAGACAATGGTTTATTAGTGTGCTGCGCTGGGAGCACACTACAGGTTCTTGGGCGGACACTCACTGGACAGTTAGACAGTCAACAATCTTGTTGGTCCATTTTGCATATGGTTACCTATTTTGTCTTCATTTTCTCCTAGTCCATTGGTAACAGTTTAAAATGTTGGCTGTGTGTAATTATTCTCAAACGGCAGTGACCTATCCCAGCAGCACTGCTGTGACGAACACAATCATATGTATCAGTGATCCCATTCTATGAGCAATAAATAAGTGGTAGTCAGAAACCGAGTCAGTACAGGTACAAAATTGGCAGGCAAAAATACACATAATAATAGTTTCTATGTCTTATAGTTTCTAAGCTACTCTATAAAATGTTGTTAATGCCACTACACAACCAAAAGACCAAAAGTGACCTTTAATGTCACTCAAATACATAGCAGTTGCACACAGGGGAAAAATGGTGTCAGTAAGTATACATGAACATAAACAATAATTAGACTTACAAAAAAGAATACCAATAATACTGCAACATTTTATTCCAAAAGACTACAATCCTGGTTAACTGTCTAATGATGGAAAATAAAGGATCTCCCACAGAAAAATTTGAACAATCCAATCTTTAATTAGAGCAAATTTAGTCTGAGGAAAAAACTCCCTAATCAATAAATATTTTTTATTGTCACCCCTACATTTAATGCTTGAAATAACCTCACTTGTCCAATAAATCAGCACTTGGTCTTTTCTTATAATATCTTAAGGTTGGTGAATACGAAGCAGGGAATTTAAAAACAAGGATCTTCTTTTCCCAGCAGAGACTTTTCCCAAGTGTATCTTCTATACAGTAATCAAAAGCATCTGCTTCCAAATGATGTGAGGTCATGGTAAACTTCTCGTTTAGATTGCAGAGATTCTCCAATGTGACAAACCCAGGTGAAGGCTGGCAAAAGTTTCTCTAACATTAGAAGTGTGAAAATGTGCCAGTGAAAGTGCTAGAAGGCTGTGAGAGACAGCCAGTGAAACAAACACCGGGAACTGCTCTTATCCCAGAAATAGAGCTGCCACTCGTTGACATGAAGTTACCTCTAATGAGAGGTAGCTCATGAATATTAAATATTCTCGCCTCTTTTTTTCTCAATTTGAGTTCAAAAGGGTTCTCACAAGCAACAATGAAAAATGAGAGTTTTTTAAATAGACCCTTAAGTCAAAAAAGACATATTCACAAAAGAATGAATACTTGTCCTGCTGTTGTCCACAGAATTATCCATTTAGAGATAACAAATGAAATATACACGAATATGATGTAGCATCACATGGATAGCTCAACACTTCTGTGTCATTACATCAAATATACTGCAAAATTAAATATCCCCTAACTTTGTTTGTACTGTACATTCCATTACACACAAGTTTTTCTCTGAAGAAAAATGCTCAGACTCTGTCATTTGTGTCAGCTATACAAGATCTTGCTTTTTTCAGTTTAGAAACAAGTTACTGGCAAAAGCTCAGTAATTTTTTTTCTTTTTTGTTTTTTTGTTGCAAAAAAAATAAAAAAATAAATAAAATAAATAAAATAAATATATTTATATATATATATATATATAAGCTTACTTAGTGTATGCAAACATAGCAGAATGGAGTGCAGGAGGGGCTAGCAAAATAAGACATGGTTATCAGGTCTGCTTATTCTATGAGTATTGTACTTCTTTTGGACTTGCTTCTCTCGCAGGACCTGGCAACTCTGGAATTACATGCATTGCTTGGCTACCAAACACATTTGGGAATATTATTAAATGCAGTATATGCTTGAGGATATGACATATTTCATTATTTAGAAATCAGATTAATACCATGCAATGTAAAACCCAAGTTTTCGCATTATCTGGTTACCCAGGTGCATGTAAACACATTGATTGGATTACTGACAGAATCTAAGTTTGGGTTTTCCCTAAAATGGTCTATAAACCATCCTTCACTGGGTGACTCCTTACAATGTGGTTAAATTTGTAAATAGTTCTAAAAGGAAACAGTATTGTGCAAAAAATATCAAATGAAAGGTATGTTGTAAACAAGAGCTTTAATACAATTGTTATGTATTGTATGTGACTCAAAACACAAAATAGGACAATCACTCTACCAGTTAAATCCCAATATTATTTTATAAGTGTTTTAAAAAATGGCAGCTATTCCTATTTTCAATGACACAGCAGACATTATAGGAGGAAAATACATGTTCTGCCACTGGTTGAAATAATGACTATATTATTTCAAAGGCCAAACTCATGAATATTTTTCAAGTATAGTGAGGCATTTTGTGATCTGAGCAAGAGTTCTTGTTGAGACATCAATGGCATCATTAGGAATGATGTGTAGCAAAGCTTCACCACACATTAGGTATGGCTCATGTAGTTTTGATGACTTGAGCGGGGTGACGAATCGTTTCAAAGCACAGATGTGGAGGGATCCTTGATGCTGTCGCTTCACTGGCAGTGCAGGTGTCAATGCTCTGCAGCAGGTGGGTCTCTGTGCATCTAAGCTGCCTTAAGCTTGTGAATTAACCACGCTAACATGGCGCAAGTGTAGTGCAAAAAGATTTCTGATGGATAACAAGCTTACAGCAAAAAAGATAATAAGCTTACAGCAAAAACTTTGCATGTGGCAAGCAACAAATTCTATGATTTACCATCCAGAATTACTCCTACACAGCTCTGTAAGCTTTACAAATGGCATAGACTTCTTGGAATATTTCTAACCCCCAGCAAGACCATGGGAAGAGAAGAACAAACCTGGCAACTGCGACAGGAATATATCGTGTTGTCATCCTGTTAGCTCACATGCTAGAAGCAGAGTTCATAATGAAGGAGAGCACAACTGCCACAAGACACTGACTCACCATGCCACATCCTTGTTTCCTGCACTTGTAGGTTTGAGGCACAGTGAAAATGCCGAACATACAATTTACTTACTCACTTACACTGTGTCTCTGGAGGCAAAGCAAAGTTTTGTGTTAAAGGGACTAAGCACTGTGCAGCACTGCTTTCCAGCAGACATTGTTAAGACTTTGGTCAAGAAAGCAGAGACCCAATCATCTACAGCATCCTAGACTGAAAAGTTAAGCTGATGCTTGTTATGGTGTGAAAACAGATGGGCTGAAGAATTACATACTCTACATGGAGAGTTCACACTCTTAGAGAGAGTATTAATAAGTAAATTATAAATAAACCCAGCAGAGCTATACAAGCAGTAACAATAGCCAGATTCTGTAACCTAGGTTAATGGGCCACTCATGAACATGCATGGTCAAAAAGTGTAAAATTGACATTTCTTCACTTTCTAAAGGTAGGAGAATGAGAGGGCGAGTAGAATCAAGACCTTTGTATAGCATCAAGTGGAAATCAACCCCATTTCCTGATGGTATGAAACAAAACATATAATAAATAAAAACATTTGTCTTGTTGTGTAACATGTTTGCTGTACTATGTTAAAATTAGGATGAAACAGATTTTCAGCTTGGAGGATGACTCATTTTGAGTGTCACAACTGTAGCTATTAGAGGATGGGATTGGCTAACATTAGCCGAAATTCCTTTGAAAGGAACTTGCTTTAGTTATCGAGGTTCTTACACTGTTAACTACCTGTGTGACAATTTCATGTGACTCACATGCTTGAGAAATGTCTGATAGCACACGTGAGACAGAAACAAATGCTGTTTCCAACATAACAAATTGAAACCTTTTGGACGACTGGCTAAACCCTGAGCTCAGGATTAGCATCGTGTGTTGTGCAGCAGGCCGTTGACTAAAATGAACATTGAGCAGATGTTGCCATGGTTATATAGTATTTTTAGTCTACTGTAATGTAAACGTGTAAAGAAAACTGTGTGCAAATGATATGTAAATACATCAGAGTTACGAGAAT
The DNA here is from genome assembly GCA_034780255.1 of Parotocinclus maculicauda. Taxonomy (NCBI): domain Eukaryota; kingdom Metazoa; phylum Chordata; class Actinopteri; order Siluriformes; family Loricariidae; genus Parotocinclus; species Parotocinclus maculicauda. Next base: position 6,397 of record JAUZSU010011131.1, read on the forward strand.
ACACGTGATTTAAAAGTGATTGAAACAACATACTTTTGCTTCACATAGGCTATAAATGCATTAAAAGAATTACGAACAACGAGAATTACGAACAACATGGAAACCAGCCAGGTGAAACAAAGACTCAACGAATTGAATGTGAACCAATTTATATAGTTATAAATTACAGGGAATATACAAATAGTATCGGGACAAACAAAGGTACACTTACACATACACAATCCATTTACAGCTTGTTACAAACAAGTAGCTAAAAGACATACACACAAACACAAGTAACTTTCACAAAAAGCCTCTTAACACATCAACCGTGTCAAAACATCCTCTGGTCCAAACATGAGCTCAAGCTCGACCGGTAAGGTAGTTAGCTTTTAAACTTTAAGTCTGTAAACTTTAAGTTTTGACTGGTTTGTATAACCAGCTGGGCAGAAGAAGAAAACTGCAGGGTACTAGAGTGTAACAAAATAATTAGACTACACTTCCAGTTTATAAGAATCTGTAATAATTATTAATTAATATACATCCATCACTGTTTATGATCCAATCTAAGATAATTGACAAGTGTTTTCTATTTGATAGCATGGTGGGCAAAATAACTGCACAAAACACATGAGTGTGTGATACATAACATAACATGTTTATCTCACTCAAGCTCTGGACAGGGTCATGGGAGAGTCTGTAAGATAGGGCGCAAGACAGGAACAACCCTAGACAGGTTGAAAATCTATTGACAGGCACATACACTCACACTACTACACACAGGGAGGAAACCAGAGTGCCCAGAAGAAACCTGCACAGACGCAGGGAGGACATGCACACTCCACAACAGAAACAACACACAACACTCCACCTGGGCACTGAGGCGACAACCTTCTTGCTTTTAGTCACCATTGCTATCCACCGAGTCACATGTTAAACTGGTTTACCCAGTCATTCCACCACTGAATTGGTTCAAACCTGGAGTAAATCATTGATAGATGTAGAAGAGTTATTCTAAATTGGACGGTGAGGTATTTTAAACTTCAGTAAATGAATTGGTAACATTGGTAACAACTTTTTTTACTAAAAAAGGATTAACAATGGTCTGTGAAAAATAACTACAGAAGGGAGATGCAAGTATTATAAAAATAATTGTGTTTTTACTGCCCATTTAGCATGAGTTAACACTAACAGCTAATGGATCCACATTAACGACAATGCCATTATTATTTGAATTTATAACAAAATTATAATATGAAAATCTAAACTTTAATCTAATCTAAGTTTGTTCTACAATGAATGAACCACTGAGTGTAAGGTGAACATTGGTTCATTATCTTTTAATACAACATTCATTCAAAAATGGAAACAAGCTTTTTAGGCAAGATAATAAAAAGATTATTATAACAATATGATATACTAAAAAAGATTAAATGTGCTTAGCAAAATATTCAGACTATCAATATTCAATATTCAACAAATGGAATAAAGTCTGTAACTAAAAAACTGCAAAGTGTACCTAAAGATGTATTACATTTCATATATAGTATCTCACAAAAGTAAGTACACCCCTCACATTTTTGTAACTATTTTATTATGTCTTTTTATGGGACAACACTGAAGAAATGACACTTTTATTTAATGCAGTAGTCACTCTACAACTACCATAACAGTGTAAATTTTCTGTGCCCTTAAAATAACTCAACACACAGCCATTAATGTCTAAACCGCTGCCAACAAACACCCCTAAGTGAAAATGGTCATATTTTCCCTCCCCGGTATCATGTGAGTTGTTAGTGTTACATGGTCTCAGGTGTGAATGGGGAGCATGTGTGTTAAATTTGGTGTTATCGTGCTCACACACCATCATACTGGTCACTGGAAGTTCAACATGGCACCTCATAGCAAAGACCTCTCTGAGGATCTGAAAAGATTAATTGTTTCTCTACATAATAATGGTCTAGGCTATAAGAAGATGGATAACACCCAGGAAGTGAGCTGCAGCACAGTGTCCAAGACCATAAAGCTGTTTAACAGGACAGGTTCCACTCAGAACAGGCCTTGCCATGGACAACCAAAGAAGTTGAGTACATATGCTCAGCATCATATCCAGAGGTTTGATTTGAAAATAGACTGTTATGCTATGAGTGCTGCCAGAATTGTTGTAGGTTAAAGGGGTGGGGTCAGCATGTCAGTACTCAGACTATACGCCACACACTGGATCAAACTGGTCTTCATGGCTGTCGTCCCAGAAAAACAGTTTGCTGACAGTGCAAACAGTTTGCTGAAACCATTACTGGAAGCATGTCCTGTTGTCCAATGAGACTTAGATTAACATATTTGGTTCAGATGGTTTCAAGTGTGTGTGGCAGCAACCAGGTGAGGAGTACATTCTTGATATTATCTTGATTATAGTCAAGCATGGTGGGAATGTCATGGTTTGCGCCTGCATAAGTGCTGTCGGCTGTGGGGAACTACAGATAATTACGGGAACCATAAATGTCAACAGGTACTGTGACATACTGAAGCAGAGCATGATCCCCTCCATTTGAAAATTGGGCTGCAGAGCAGGATACCAACATGGTAACAACACACCTCCCAAAACGGCCAAGAATTTCTTCAGACCTAAACCATCTGTGGAACAGCGCAATGTCTAGTAAAATTCATACTCAGTCAGACATATTATATATAAATGGAGAAAACCTCAAGACCCAGGAGTGGGTGACCAACAAAATTGTTCAAAAATGCTTAAAAAATGTTTATGACCATCAGGAAAACTGCACAATGGGTTGATTGCAAGTGGAAAGCCACTGTCCTCCAAACACACACACACATACACACACACACACACACACACACACACACACATATGTGTGTGTGTGTGTGTGTGTGTGTGTGTGGGTGTGTGTGTGTGTGTGTGTGTGTGTGTGTGTGTATGTGTGTGTGTCTGTGTGTGTATGTGAAACATGGGGGTGGTAGTATCGCTAACAGTATGGTATGGGCCTGTTTTCCTGCATCTGGGCCGAAAAATGAAAAATGCCAGAACATCTGTCTGAACTGAATCTAAAGAGAACATGTATCACACAGTAAGGTCATTTTTATCAAAGCTTGGGCAACGTCTCCTTCTTCCTACTTTTCAGCATAAATACATATATTGTTGTTTTGCTGCAGCAATACAACAGTTTCAATAACGCCCCAGCAGAGGTGGAGAAAACTCAAGCTGATCTGCTCATATCAGCCCTAGTGCTCTGTCACACCTTGTTAGTCTCTCATGACATAGAAGAGCTGCTGGGATTCCAGCAAAGTATAACAAATCTTTCATTGATGGCTGCGAGACGCTGCACAGGCTTTTGCCAAGCCCTTTCCCACCTGCCGTCCACTTGGCTTCATCTCCAGAGAAAGCCTCCAGTAAGGAACACAAGCAAGGTAAATCTATTTGATGGAATTGGTAATTGTGCACCGCGGGCAGCGTGCCGCTTAGAGGCACAATGGATGGGCACCGTCAGCTCCTCTCTGTCATGCTGTCTGCTGCCTGAAGCCCTAGGGGAACACGCCTTATTTACATAGTGCAGCAACACCTCCAGCCCATCGTGTGGTTATGGCTAAAAAAGGGAGGGCAGGCAGCGATTGGCATGTAGACATGCACACCAAAGCCTAGCCAATGTTCCGAGGTGAAATTAGGCAAGCAAAGCCTGCCTCTGCAAGTGATTGAACCATGTTAGACAGCACCACTTAGAGGTGACTGTAGATTTATGAATTATCTCTTTTTGAGACAAACAATCCTTCAAAAAATGTTTTGAGTTTTTAAAAATGAAGCTGTTAAATGCTGCATTTGTACAGACATTGAGTGAGTAAATCAATATTCAGAAATTTAGTGAATAATGCAGTGCAATGGTTAACTGGGACTGTGCTGGAAGACTGATTAAAACCTGTTAAAAACACCTGGTACTGAATAGCCACAACTAAATGCTTTTTAATAAGACATGAAACACAGTAGAGCAATTTCACGGAATGTTATAGGGAACTACACTGAAATATCCCTAATCCCTAATGAAATATCACCTCATTTATGTGAGCAGTGTAGTAGTACAGGTTTATTTTCATACTGCAAAATTCATATAATACTAATCTAATGTTATTAAATCCTTTGTTTATTTTCATGGCCCTTAATTCAGTCAGCTCAGTTTAGTTAATCTGTCCGACGCTAAACTCCATCCAGAAGCATAGATTGCAAGGCAGTAACTAATAATGGACAGGGTGCCTTTCCAGTCCACACACACACATGCTCGCACGCACAAGATAAAATAAGTTTATCTTGATCTCATCATGTTCTGAATGGAACCTTTCCTATTACACCGCTCTGTGGTTTTGGCTACCGTGCTGCAGCTCACTTTCAGGGTGTTGGCAATTTTCTTATAGCCTAGACCATCTTTATGTATAGCACCAATTCTTTTTAAACAGATCCTTATAGAGCTCTCTGCTTTGAGGTGCCATTTTGAACTTCCAGTGACCAGAATGAGAGCGTGTGAGCAATAACACCAAATTTAACACAACTGCTCCCCATTCACACCTGAGACCATGTAACTCTAACAAGTCACATGATACCGGGGAGGAAAAATGGCTTTCTGGGCACAATTTGGCCATTTTCACCTAGGGGTGACTACTTTACATCGTGTCGTGTCCCATAAAAAAATATAAAAAAATAGTTACAAAAATGTGAGGGGTGCACTCACTGTGAGATACAGTCGATTCCGGTTA
>JAUZSU010011142.1:0-11133 GCA_034780255.1 Parotocinclus maculicauda
TTTAACCCAAAACCAAAGGCATCTTGGAAGTCTTGGGATTTGAACTGAGAAACTTTTGTTAACAGTTAGCTTTTGTTATTTTAATCACTGGGCCACATTCGCTGTCAGAAATGAGAGCTGAGGAAAGTTAGGTCTCGTAGTAAAAAGTTTTGAGGGTAAAGTGCCTTGCTTGTCCTAGCCACTGTAGACGCTGGACTCATTTTGGATCATACTGGTTAGAGGTGCAGATATTTTTGGAGGCACATATTTTGCAGGCACTAATCTAGTTTTAGTTAGAAATTAGAAACAGATTGAGGCAGTAGTACATAGGTTTTATAGTGAACAGAGTTTAGATAGGAGAAATATTTAACTAATCTAATGATTTTAAGTAGAATTTAGGAAAGCGCACACAAGACATCCTTGTTTATCCTTGCTAATCCATATCTGGGTCTTCAGCCTAAGCCAAAGTTCACTGCGGAGGCCTACAGTCCAACATTTCTATAGAATAGTAAAATAAAGTCACTGTTTATTAGTATTATTCATCAATTTAGTTCATTATATTACTCCACGTTTGCAAATACCACAACATGAATAAGCTGTAGGGTTTAAAGTGTCATTCAATTCGTCACTGTAAATAAAATACAAGCCAATCAGGGAGCAGGAGGCGGGCTTTGTCGGAATATGGGTAGGTAAAAATACGTGAGGTAGTGCTGTGTGTAGCACTGTTCTAGTCATTCTGCGGTCTCAAAGGTAAGCAGTTTCTTTTGAAATAACTTCATTTCTTGAAAGATATTGTTATATAAAAGCGTCTATAGTACACTTCTATAAATGTTATACTGTAGAATATAATATATACCATAAAACGTTACTTGTCTTTGACTGTGTGTAAAATTAGTTAACGTTAGCTTTGACAGATAGATATAACAAGTAATTCAGTTATACCTGTATATTTAGACACTAAAGAAGAATTATTTGCACGATTATAGAATTAACATGCAATAGAATATAATTACTGTATTTGTAAAGTCTCCTTTTTTCATTGAGCCGAAAGGTTAAGACTCGGGAGAGAAAACGCCGGCAACAGAGCGAGATTTACAAATGATACACATTCAGAATTACTCATAGTGTATGTTTTGTAGATCAGTTATACCATCCGCAAGTCACTGTTTCTTAAGTTCAGGGTCCAATAATTGTAATTAATTAAAAAGCCATAATCACATCAGTGGCTGTTTATACAAATTAGTAAGACACAATAGTAAGTAATACATTTTAGTACTACTAAGTAATGTACTGGATATATAAATTATTATGAAGAAAAACGCTGCCCCACAACGGACCAGGGCCCCGCTCAGGGTACATACTCATATACCTTGTGAAATGTTACAGAGGCCCCTGCATATCGAACCAGGGCCAAAATGTCGTACAGTTAAATGAAAAAGGAAAAGAATAGGCAATTGTTGTTGCAGCAAAATAAATACTTCTGCAAAACAGATGCGATTGTATAACACTTTAATAAATTTTTCAGTCCTAGTAAATAGTGAAACAAGTAAGTAAAAATAAGGCATGCATGATTTCAAATACGCAATCTACATAAAATCCAATAATAAACTAACAATGAAAAACAAACATTATTTAAAGTCTCATTATATATAAGTATGGTCAAATAATGATATGCAATTACAATACAATTAACAATTATTGTAATGAGAACGGAAAAGGAATTGAGAATCCAAGGCATAGATACAGATTACATTTGTACAAAACACTACAGTTTAAAAACCAGATAAAAATAAAGTATTACATTTTTTCAGTAGAAATCTAAAATAATTCAATTAAAAAGGGGATTTCCACATAGTTCACATGTAATCTAGCAATGTATTGTTATGTGTTTAATATGGTATACCTATATAACTGATCATTTTTGTTTGCACAGTGTTGGTGGTGACAGGATGTTGGTCCTGTATGGAAGTCAGACTGGCACAGCTCAGGACACGGCTGAAAGGATTGGCCGACAGGCAAAAAGGAGGAGGCTGGAAGTCCGAGTGCAAGCTTTAGACACTTATAATGTGGTTAGTATACAATCCTTACTCTTAATGCTGCACAGGATTAAATGTAGCACAGTGCTCAGGCTTAAATGTTCAATATTGGTTATCTACAATATGATTTAATGAGCCAATTACAAGTGATCAGTGAACAGAATGGGATTATTGTATTGTTTAAACCAACAATGACAGAGATGAACAGAAACAGTAAGTTTTATAAACATATAAGAGACATGCTCATGTTGGTGTGTTTGCTAGGCGAACCTGATATCGGAGTCTCTTGTGCTGTTTGTTTGCTCGACCACAGGCCAGGGCGACCCTCCAGACAACATGAAGGTAAGCAACTATGGGATTAAGCTTTACTAACTGATATGGAGAGAAATGATTTAGTATTAGTGTATTAAAGCTTGTCTGAGGTACCAGGTTAATTTCTTGCAGAACTTTTGGAGGTTCCTGTTCAGAAAGTCTTTGCCCGTGGGCTCTCTGTGTCGCCTGGACTGTGCTGTGCTCGGCCTGGGGGACTCCTCTTACCCTAAGTGAGATTTGACAGCTCAGACTTACAGAACTAATAGTAATAAGCATGGGTTAATCTATACCAGTAGCTACTTTTTATTCATTCATTTATTCACGTGTCTTTTATAGAGAGAGAGATTCAACTTTACTGTCACTGCACAGTACAAGTACGAGACAACAAAATGCAGTTAGCATCAACCAGAAGTGCAAATAGTAGCACAGTGCAAATGCAGCATAGAAAAATAAGTAATAAATATTGGGAATGTAAGTGTGGGTCTATGTACAGGTTATATGAGGGATAGAAAAGTACAGTATATGGGAAATATAATCTATAACTGTTATTATAATATATACAGAATAAAGAAGTACAGTGATTGGGGTACAGTGAATGGTGCAGTGTTTGTAGTGTGTGCAGTGGTTTAACTGTTATAGAGTGGGGTTTAGTGGAATTTACTAAGTCATATTTATTTCTATAGCACGTTTTACAATGGAGCATTGTCTTAAAGCAGATTTACAATATTATGTTATCTTAAAAGGCCAATCCCAAATTAAGCAAGCGGACAATGGAAAGGAAAAACTCCCTAGAGATTTTTAAGTGAACATTAAAATGTGTATTATATATTAATGTAAATACTGAATGCATTTTCGTTGTGTGACGCTACTTCTGATTACCTCATAGGTTCAATTTTGTAGCTAAGAAGCTCTTTAAGCGTCTGCTGCAGCTTGGAGCTAATGCACTGATTCCTGTTGGCTTGGCAGACGATCAGCATGATCTAGGGTGAGAACCTTGTATGTTGAAATAAAATTATTGAACTAAATGATAGTACCTAAAATACCTAAAATACCCCCTGATAAAGGAGGGTGAAATTAATAGGCTAAACACAGTTGAGTTACTTACAGTATAGGTGCGTTATATTCGACTGATTGGTAGTTCACTAGCTAACAGTACTTGCTCAGTGTCATCTACATCTATTCCATTTACTTAAACCATATGCAGATTCAGTCTGCCAGCCAGACTCAAGTAACCTTCAAGTCTCAAGCAAGTCCAAAGTTACCTGGTGTAATGTTCATATAACTCAAGTCAAGCAAATGTCAAAATGTCTCAATAGCTAAAAGTGCAAGTATTTAATAAAACAAGTCATTGAGTCATGTGTCTTAATTCTAAATGACAGGCAAGTTAAGCCTTTATTCAGTATCTCAACTCAAGTCTCAACTTCCTTCTATTTGTGCCTCAAATCTGCTGTCAGCCATAGTGAACATGCGCTATGATTTTGTCCTCCAGGCCAGATGGAGTGATCGACCCCTGGTTAACTTCATTTTGGGAGAAGGCTTTGTCTCTATATCCTCCACGTGCTGGATTAGAACCAATTCCTGACCAAGATCCGTGAGTCAACTACGTCTTCTTCAAATGCAGTCAAATTTAGTCTGTAGACTTGTGTGAGGGTGACACAACGGCACCAATCCCTCGCTCAAGTGGGACGGAACCAGGATGCCTTTATTGTATTAGTAAGCTGTGCTATCACTTACATATCTGTTTTTTGTTGTCATTCTTCCTGTAGGCTTCCTCCTCGCTATATTTTACATTTTTTGAATGAGAAACCTGTTGAGAAGCCTCCTGAGATGCCAAATGCCAAAGTTCTCCCCTCATCTGTCCACCCCTTTTCAGCTCGAGTTGTGTCCAATCAGAGGGTAACAGACCCTGGTCATTTTCAGGATGTGAGACATATTGAGTTTGACATCACAGGCTCTAACATAGAGTGAGTAGCAGAAACAGTAAGAGGAACATGCTGCAAAAAATGTGTAGATACAGTTTTTTTTACGTCATGCACCGTTGGTAACGTCCTGAACAAACGTCTGACAGGTACAGTGCAGGTGATGTTGTGATGATGAGGCCAGGCAATTGTATGGAAGACGTGGTAGAGTTTTGTCAGCTGCTAAGACTCAACCCTGATCGCTACTTCACATTAACACCTACTGACGGCAACACAGGTGTGTTTAAATATGATCAAATGGAGATTATGTTCATCATCAGTCATAGTAACAGATACGTTCGACTAATAACACCAAACTACGGTACTTTTTAAGAAACAGAGACTCAAACTTTGCGTCAAACCTCGTGTCTTTTACAGAGCAAAACAACTTATTTTCGTTGATCAAATCACATGCTTTTTATTTTGCTCCTGAGTGTGTTAGAAGTAGATAAGCATCCACTTCAAATACTGTACAAGAACAGCATCCAGGAGTCTGTTTGAACCTGCATAACCCTTTGTGTGTCTGTCTTTTTTCTAATGGAAAACGTTTTTAGTTGATATTCCTGCACGACTGCCTCAGCCATGTTCAGTGCGGTTCCTGGTGCAAGAGTTCTTAGACATTGCCGCGGTCCCGCGCCGCTCGTTCTTTGAGCTTCTCAGTACGTTTGCTACTAATGAGCTGGAGCAAGAAAAACTGGCCGAGTTCAGCTCAGCGCAGGGTCAGGAGGAACTGCACAGCTACTGCAGCAGACCACGACGCACAGCTCTGGAGGTAAACTATAGAACCTATAGAAGGTGCAGTTTTCCAGGTGACTCCACAAAAACATTGTGTATGCAGGCAGGACTGAGCAGAGAAAAGCTCTGAATTGCTGGATAGCCTGAACAGGCTATAATTATGAGGTTATGTTTGATGTTTTAGCAATAAGAAGTGAGAGCTTGTGTGATTGCTCATTGTTCACTTAAGTTCCGTATTTTCCCCTCTCAGGTCCTGGCTGACTTCCCTCATACGACGGCTGTGCTGAATGTCAACTACCTGCTAGATTTATTCCCCGAAATCCAGCCACGCTCCTTTTCAATAGCCTCTTCCCTCCTGGTAATGTACTAAGAATTTTTAATGGACATTGTCTTGGAAAAATCTGTGGTAAAGTGGTAAAGACTGTGGAATAGTTTAAATCCAGGAGCTGCCAAGCTGCCACCTGAACAAGACCCGTAACTGTAGGTACTTTAGATAAATTCTTTTTAGATAAATTTAGGGCTTATTACTCACTTCTCATACCTACTTGATCCAGATCAATTAGAGACCTACCACAAGTCTTTGGAATGCGGGTGGAAACCAGCATACCCACATAGGCATGAGGAGAACATGCAAACTCCATGCAGGCTGTTGCTAGGTCAAACTTATATTTCTATACGATGGACATGAATTAATATTCACTGGTATAGCAAACTCCATGCAAGATGTATGAGAGAAGGTGTAGCACAAATTGTCTTAATGTAACACAATGTGTCTGAAATAAAGTGTGCACCTAATCAAACAAACTGCACCTGGGACAGCCTGCCAATAGCACTCTAGAGGCACAAGGTTTAAGTGGAAATGGCTAATAACAAATTGTCACATACTGTTAAATAAGTTTTAATGTACAATCTCTTTTTAAATTCACGTTTCCTAGGTACACCCGAACCGAATCCAGATCTTGGTTGCTGTGGTGAAATATAAAACTCTTCTTCATAAGCCGCGAAAAGGCTTTTGCTCTTCCTGGCTGGCGTCTCTCGACCCGTCTCAGGGTAAGACTGTGCGAATACAATACAGACTTGATTTGTTGTAGGTCTGATTAATAATTATTATAATCACTCTCTGTGATGGCTACGCCCTTTAAGTCGTATTCCTCTGTAAATGGATACTCTATATACTCCTATATGATGGACGTGATGGAAATTAATAACCGTATTGGTGCATAACCTTATTCCTTATTTGGTGCATTATCGCTACTGAATTGGACCAGTTGACGTGCATCATGGTTGGAAAATCGCACCATTGAGTAGCTGGGGCGTTGATGTTCGGTCTGATTTTTGTTTAAATTTGCGGGAAAATATGCAAATGACTAGCTTAATGTTTGAATTGTTCTAGTAAAGAGGCGTTCTAATATCGAGGTTCCACTGTATTCTTTTCCTATTTGACACTAGGAAATATGTACTTTTTCCCATGGTTTTGGATTTGTATTACCTGATAGGTTTAGACTGAAATTCTAATGTTACTAGCTTATGTAAAGTGTTAATGGATTAAATTATTGATAACCCATAAAGGTAACCCAGTCATTACCTAGGGACTAACTAGGTGTTAATGAATGAATGATGAACCACCGTTCTGTCAGGGATGTATTCCCTCAGCCAATCAACTATGTTAGGTTATTTTCAAGAACTTTTAAAAGTAGATTTAGTTAATTACTTTATGATTTTTGCTCAGGCTTTTATACACAGTTAAGCATTCGTAAAGGTTCACTGATTGGTTAAGACTGTTCGTGTTATGTAGGTGACATCTACGTGCCCTTATGGTGGAAGAAGGGTGGCTTGAAGTTTCCTCAGGACCCACACACCCCTGTGATAATGGTGGGACCTGGAACAGGGGTGGCTCCTTTTAGGGCAGCCATACAGGAGCGAATAGCTCAGGGAAAAGGGGGTGAGTTTGCTTCTGATTTCCTGTCACATGTTCAGTGTCTGGAATTCTGATGGGTATTGTTTTTAAAATAATATGTGCTTTGTATTTTCCCCTCTTCTGTTTCAGATAATGTGCTTTTCTTTGGCTGTCGCTCAGAGACCAGTGATTTTTACTTTCGATCCGAGTGGGAGCAGAAGGCGCTGGAGCATCACATGACCCTGTTTACAGCTTTCTCCAGAGACCAGGTGAGCAGAGCCTCATATGATCTGAGTCAGTGGTGAATATTCTTCAATTTTTGAAGTGCTTTATGGAAATAGATTTATTTATATTTTGGCAGGAGGATAAAATTTATGTGCAGCACAGAATAAAGGAGCAAGCCAAACTCTTATGGGAGCTGATAGCAAACAGGAACGCAGTCTTCTACATAGCAGGGTAAGAAAGAAAGGCTGTTTTTAATTATCATAACCCTTATCTGTCTACTTGCAAATTTATTTTCTTAACTCTTATCTCTCTTTGCAGAACTGTTATTCTGTCTTTGATATTTCATAGTTCGAGAATTTTATAGCAAAGTTTAAACTTTTTCTGTTCACCTTAATTACTCGTATTCATCAAATAAAATTTTCACAGCTCTTAGTACCATTATCATTTGTGCCTCTTACTTCTCAGCACAGCTAACAGCTCTAACATTTGACTTCCTTAAATACCCTGTAGGGCAGCTGGTGCTTGTAGGCACTGATTTGACTGATTGTGATGATTAAACTACAGAACACTTGAACCTTTTTACATTAACAACTTAATATGGATAAAGTAGTGACTTACTTCATTTCCCTGGTCTTTCAGGAATGCCAAGCAGATGCCCACAGGAGTGTGTGATGCACTGAAGGAGGTTTTTCAGCAGGAGGGAGGAGTGACCGAGAGCCAGGCTCAGGAAATGTTGGACGCCATGGAGAAAGCAGGACGATTCCAGAGTGAAACCTGGTCCTGACCTGGACATGCTTTCAGATGTAGATACTACTAAAGCAAAGTACTACATATACAGAGTGCACGATATCTGGCTTAGCTTTTTCTTATAACAAAGTCATTTAAAATCAGGACATGTTCTTCACTGATTTGTGCTCATTCTGAGTTACAACCACACGTTTCATGTGTGCCCTACGATGGATTGGTGCCCTGTCTAGGGTTGTTCCTGCCCTTCCTGCCACTGGCCCGCGATCCCACGTGGATTAAGCGGAATATAATAAATTAATGTATTCCAGTTGACTTAAAAATGCTCTAATTGATAATTTAGTTTATTAGGGTAATGACTGTGATTGAATATTTTACACGTTTCTAGTGAACAGATCTTTCACAAACCTACATATGTAACTGACAGATACAAATTGTCATTATTTCCAAAAAACAAAGTATTTATTCTGCATATTTAAAGACAACATATGGCTTTATACAATTTAATGTAAATACCATTAAATTGTCTTGTTAAACAGCCATCGTTTCTTGGCTTTGCATGTTTATTATTATTTAATTATTATTATATCATCATTTCTTTGAAATATCATTTATTTTTAAGGAATTGGAAGCAAAACGTATAATTGCACCATCTGGTGTACTAAAAGGCAACTGCATTAGAGGGCGTAATTAACAAGAATGCTTGTATTATTTTTTAGTATGGATTTTTTTTTGGGGGGGATTCGTTACACCCCTAGCTTTAAACCATTTCAAAATGCAGGTTTTATTTCCAGAACACAGTTCAGTGTAGAAATCTCTTATTTATTTTATAACTACAGACTCGCTCATAATAAACACATGCATACATTAATAAGTCTCTAAATAAGTTATCATCAAACTCGGCAACTGTAACAGCTGTCCCCTTAACCACACACTCTCACTCACTCTCTCACACGCACTCACTCTCTTACTCACACGCACTCACTCTCTTACTCACACGCACACACACACACACACTCACACTGGCTCAGATCATCTTCCATTAACTTGTGGTATCAGAGGTTCACATGGGCAAACGTTAACACTTCACATCTAACCGTGATCCCTAATGCAGTCCAGAAGGAATCTATACACTTATCTTGCCAGTCATCAGTGCCAGGCACATACTGTTCACCACGTTCCTGCAGCTCGCGTCGCTGGAAATGGCAGGAAGGATTAAAAAACACCGGTTAGACAGCAGGTGCAGACTATCTGAGCGCCAGCATGTGGACCTGGTAGATCTCCTCTGGAAAGTTTTGCTGTTGTTCCTCGTGTACGATGCAGAGTCCAGCTCTGGCCACTAGGCAGCGAAGTAGGGGCAGATCTCTACACACGCTGCTGTCCACTTCATCGGGAACAATGCCATCATACGCCACGTTATCCTTAACCACAATCAGCCCGTCTGGACGTAGGGAAGTGCGGCAGCGCCTGAGGAACTCCACCAGGTGATCATCAGTCAGATGACCTGAACAGAAGAGCCAAGTCTGAATTATGCATGTGATGGTAGTTTCAACTTTAGTAACTATTCAGTCAAAAAGCAAAAGCACATGCCGTTTATGACTTCTTCCTGTTTATAGATGTTTTGCTATTATGTTCACTGTATAACTCACAACACCAGCTGTAGTTGCTACATTTATTTAAATTCTTCAGTATTTAGGGTTGACATATGGTCTGATGATTCCAGTCAAGGGCATGTCTTAAGTCAAACTATTTTTATTAATCTACTTCTATGCAGTTTACGCACAGCTTGATGGTCACATTACGTTCTGTCACATAGGACTGAAATTACAATACTGTAGCCGCATAGCATTTCATTTGAAGCAATAATATTAATTAAAACACAACCTAAAAACATTTAGCATAGTACAATACAATATTTTCAATCAGTACACAGTAAAACGTTTTCCATGTGGTTTTCTGCCTTAGACTGTGGTTCTCTTTTCTGTCAGCAGGTGCTGGATTCATGAAAGCTTCCCTTTTTTTTTTTCCAAACAAACAGTACAGACAAACACTAAGAATTCCAGAAGAACATTCTTAAATATAATTTCCTAATTGAAAAAAAATATAAGAAGTTCAAATAGCACCCATCACAATCTTTACTGTGGTGGTTAAGGTACTGGACTATGGACCAGAAGGTCCAGGGTTCAAATCCCACCTCTGCCACAATTGGGTCCCTGAGCAAGGCCCTTAAACCACAATTGCTTGGATTGTAAGACTGGATAAGGGCGTCTGCTAAATGGCATAAATGTAAATTATTTTGTGCTGCATTTTACAGCTTACGATAAACAGTAGGACATTTTTAATTTAACACTATTTCCACTATTGAGTTTATTTTGAGGAGAGCCAAACAGAGGAGAAACATCAAACCAAGTGACCTTCACGCAAAGGGCTTTTAAATGGGCAATTAAATATTTCAATAACTAAACCGTTTGGCCCGTTTTGAAGCTTACCGAGTCAACTGTTCCAGCCTAATCCAAGTGTGAGGCTATCATTTCAGGACATAATGTTTTCAACTTGTTCTTAGAATTGTTCTTGAGAAAACCATTAAGAAAAATAAAAGATAATTCTTATAGAAGTTATTTGAAGAACAACAATTCTTCATAACTATTTTCTAACTATGAAATTAAGAAAAAAAACACGGCTAAAAATATTTTCTTTCTTAAGACAATTTCATGAATCCATTCCCAGGTGTCCCACGTACCGATGACCCACTGAATCCAGATGACATCGTAACGTTCTGGCTGAGGCTGGAAGTCCTGCAGGCCACAGCAGAAGTAGTTCTGCACTCTCTTCCCCTCTTCACCCAGATATGAGCGTGCTTTGTCCAGGAACTCCCGGGTCACGTCCACCATGTCCACAGTGCGGAAAAGTGGCAAGAGCAGGCGCTTGGTGATGCGCCCGATGCCTGCTCCGCAGTCCAGGGCACAGCCGGGCACAGTCTGTCCCTTTCCTTCCTGAGAAGAGAACAGAAGGAAGATAGTTAACCTGACCGAGTGCCTGTTCTGCATTTCTACTGCACTGAACTAAACCCTAATACAATACACTGCTCACAAAAAATCAGGAATACAGTGGATTCCGGTTAATAGGACCACCGGTTAAAAGGACCAGCCGCTTATTCGGACCAAATCTTAAAGTACAGAAACAAATCCTATTAAATACGTGTAATATTATTCGCTTATTTGGACCAAAATTCCGCCTAATCGGACCA
>JAUZSU010011153.1:0-11133 GCA_034780255.1 Parotocinclus maculicauda
ATATAATAGGATTTGTTTCTGTACTTTAGGATTTGGTCTGAAAAAGCGGCTGGTCCCATTAACCGGTGGTCCAATTAACCGGAATCGACTGTATTTGGCGCCCTGGCACCCTGCCGATTCCGGTTGAAAACATTTCTCAGACGTCTCCATAAAGTTCGTTTTAAAATCCTTCGTTAATTGCGATCACAGAGCAGCTTGATGGAAAATGCCAGGTCCACCGTGTACGCCAGCAGGGTGATGCACGCCACCGCCGTCTCACCGATCTGGACCGCGAGCCTGTCCTGGTCCTCCAAAGTCCTGGTGAAGCTGACCACCGTGGCTGCCGTGTACAGGATGACGCCGAGCAGGCTGAACGCGGCCAGCAGGCGGTCGAACGGCACGGGGCTGCGGCCGGCGCAGTCCAGCAGCATGACCAGCACGGTCCCACCGGACGGTAACAGGCACACCCCGTAGGTCGCCGCCAAAACGTAGGTCCTCCAGGGTGCGCCGTCCCGTTGGACTCCGAGCAGCACCAGGGCGACACAGCCTCCGAAAACCTGCAGCACCTTGAGAAGGCCAGGGACGGTGGCCATGTAGCCGCGCTGGTGCCCGTCGCTCTGGTTCCTGATCAGCAGGATTTCCGCCACGTACGCCATGGAGGCGAGGCACGACCCGACGGCGGCGGCTATCGCCCGAGGGTCAACCGGACCGGCCGCGGCGATCGACAGGAAGACGAAGGACGACGCGAGAGTCATGAGCGCCGCCAGGGCCGCCACGGTGGCGGTTAGGTTCTTCCACGAGACCGGGAGCAGGTTGTGGAACTGGATGAAGTGGATGACCACGATGAAAAAGGTCAGGACGAAAAACAGGCACCACGTGACCACGCAGAAGGTCCGCAAGACGGCGGGGTCTGGTGGGGGGCCTCCCGAGGTGGCGAGGCTGAAGGCGAGGCAGTTGAGGAGCAAAGCGCAGAGGCGAGCGACCGACACCGGAGAGCTGAGGGTGCTGAGCTCCCCGAACGTCACCGGCATGATGGCGTTTCTGACGGACGTCCGACGGGAGCCTTTCACGCCGAGCCCGAGCCCGTTCCCGTCCCCCGGAGTCTCTTCGGCGAGTGCGAGAGCGCGCCTGATCTCATTCTCACACTTCCGATGGCACTCGCAACGACAAACGTGCACACAACAGGATATTTGCACGCCTCCTGTTTCCTGAAGTCGCTTCTTCAGCACGGTTGTGGGCCGACCACAATAATACGCTTCACTGAGATGCAGTCTTCCTCTTTCCCCAACCGCCCGATCAACAAAACGACCCGTCACTGCAGGAGACGCCGATTAGCGGCGCAAACCACATTCTGCCCGCTTTCACGGGTGCAAAACCGGGCATTAAGGCGTCGACACCGGATTCCTGCCTTGTTCCATCTTCATCCGCCATCCCTGGTGGCAAACTGGCATCGTGTGGCACTGGGCTCGTGGCTGAGCCTTTTTATTCTTAGCAGAGAAGCCCAATAAATGCCTCTATAAATGTGAGCAGCTTTTATGGCCTGGCCACCAGTGAAGCAGTAAAAAAGTAAAGCACGTCCTGGACTGCCCAGATGGTTTCTCACGGGTTCACAAAGTTCTCCTGCCAGTAGAGTTGAGGTCAAAAGCGCGAGACGTTGCCGATGGGCTTTTCTTCACGGTCACATGACCCAAAAACCCGATCGAGCATTTACGGGGGCACTGGAAGACAAAGAGGATGACGGAATCATGCTAGAAAAATCGTACTCTTTTATTGTTTTATGATTATTTTTTTTTTGGGGGTTCAGTACAGGGTCGTGGGGAGGCGGGGCCTAAACGGTAGCACAGGGGTTAAGGTCGGCAACCCCAAACAGGACCGTCTGGTCTTTGGGCAGTGAGAGAACGTTAGATTTGGGACCGGTGGTGTTTTTACGTTCCTTTGGTTTTTAGGACGCAGGTTTAAGCTCGATGCTCGATGTGGACGGGTTGCCAGTCCCTCTCAGTGCTCCGTAGGGGGCGCTGTTGCAGCGACAGCTGATCGAACGTATTTTATATAATAAAATAGAAGAGCACTTTTGTTTATCAAACCCTTTTTTAAATTCCAGTTTGTTCCCTGGTTATCCTGATCCAGAGCCCATCCTGGGTTTGTACCCGAGTGGCATCCGTGTGCCCGCCTGAGAGGAGTGCTGACACCGGGAAGCCTCTGGTGAGGCGGAACACAAACATCAGGTAAGATCCTAAGATGTGAAGCGTATCGTAATGAGGGAGGTGTGATTTAGAAAACGTCACCTGTTTCCTGATCTGTGTTTATTTCCAGAAAAGTCTATTTTTATCCTGTGTGTGTGTGTGTGTGCGTGTGTGTGTGTGTGTGTGTGTGTGTGTGTGTACCCATGCAGGTTTGCGTTGGCGTGCGTTTTGCACCCTGCACCCAAAAACAACAGTCATAAAGAATTCCATTTCTATTTATAGAACCATAGTTGTGAGTCATACACACACACACACACACACACACACACACACACACAGGTAAACACACTGCACGCTCTATTGTTATTATTATTATTATTATTATGATTATTTATTCTCAGCATTTTCTCAGAGCTGATTTATAAATATTTTGACCTGCAAACATAACTGAGCAAAACCAGGGTAGCAGTGGCAAGAAAAAAAACGTAAATGTGGTGAAGAAGAAACCTTGGGAGGAACAAGACTAAAAATGGGAGCAGACCTACGTAGATCTGCATGTTAGAATTACATTAAATAAAATAAACCTTTAATCATAATCATAATAATAATATTAATAATAATAATAATAATAATAACAACAATAAATAATAATAATAAATAATAATATAATTAAATATAAAATATAATTTAAAAAATAATAAAAATAAAATAAAAAGGTTTATATGAAAGTTAAAATAGAGTTCATACAATAAACTACATATTGCATATAATAATAATTATAATAATAATAATAATAATAGTAATAGTAATAATAAAATATATTATTATATTCATTATATATATATATATGTATCAATTAAAATAATAATAATCTAACTAAAAAATAATTATAATATGTTAAAAAGCTCAGAATATTAAAAAAAAAATCATATTTTAATACACAGTTAAAATTAAATTTAGAATATTATAAAATCGAGAAGATAAATAAAATAAAAAATGATATTGATATAAACTATGATAAAATAGTATACAAATAATTAAAATAGTTAATATAATAGAATATATAATATATAGACAAATAGTATAAAAGAATAATAAACAAGATAAAAAAAAAAAATAAAAAAAAAAAAATAATAATAATAATAAAAATAAGAAATAAGAAATATCTTATACACATAAATGACAAAGTGAATATAATAAATAATATATAATATAAATAAAATATAACACAATGGTGTACAAACCATGATTTTTTTAACAATTAAAATGCTATAAAATAGTATATATAACAAAAAATACAAAATATACTTAAAAACTATAAATGGCAATATAACAGAAACGTACGCATTAGAAATATGAACTATATCATTAAACGTCATTGACGACAAAATAAATCAAATATAGAGCATAATAAATGACTAAATGTAAAACAAAAAATGAAATAAATGTAATAAATGCAGTCGCTCGTGCAGTTCTTATTTTATTTAGCAGTAACAGTTTGGTTGGTTTGATTTCTTTAGTGAACAGAAGGAACGGAAGGGGAGTTACGGTGCCCTGATGCTCTGATGTGGGCTGGGTAAAGGTGTGAAGACACGAACTGGTTCCAGTAACTGTTCCAATCTTGTTTTGTTTGAATTTAATGTCTTTTTTACTTTTATACTTGCTGCTCAATTATCTAACCCTGATAACGTGTAATAACATAATAATAATAATAATAATAATAATAATAAGGTGTGAGTGCAGTGCCATCTAGTGGTAGATACACTGAACTGCCGGTGCACGCCCTGTGGCTCCTGTGTGTTTACAGCAGGCCAAGACCAAACGCTTACTAACGAAGAGCGACTGAAATTTCACGCTGCAAGATACAATTTATTAAAGATCTGCATCGTTGAGCGGGACAGTAGGAGCCTCGTTGAGCGGGACAAAGACCAAAGGACGCGATAACCAGAGTACATCCTGGGAAAAAAAGGCCCAGGACAACAAACAAGCTTCTGTAGAGAGAAAGGAAGGAAGCAGGTTAATAATTGACTCCTCCGCCGCTGTGTTGTTGTTTCCAGCGTCTCACAAAGACATTTAACAGCGACGGGGATCAAAGCGTCCGTGGCCCCTGCTGCTGAGCCCAAAGGCCCACCGGCCCATAGCCTTTCAGCCGCCGAATAATATGGCCTTTATGCCGTTAATAAACTGCTCACTTCAGTCGTCCCGCGTCATTATGGGCAGCTTAGTGAGCTAATCGTTTTAAAAAAGGAGAGACACAAACACGGGGCTTTGAACCCGAGCAACATTCTGTCGCGCCGAGCAGGGGAGAGACGGCAGGGGTGTATGGATGCAACATCAAAGAGTCACACACACACACACACACACACACACACACACACACACATGCAGACCGAGACAGAGGAACAGCCGGAGACACAAGAAAAGACACTGAGCAGGGGAGCACAGGGCTGGACTGTAGTTCTGAGTGTTGTACCTTACTGTAATAAATCACACACTTACACACACACACACACACACACACTCACTCAGGGAGACTTTAGAGACACTAGCTGACCTAGAGCATGCATTACACCCTGTGCTGCAAATCCAAAATGGTTCGGGCGGCTCCAGGACGTGTGTCAGTGTGCAACTGCAAAAAAAGTGTGACATCACAGTCACAGTGTCTAGAGACGTCTTAAA
This sequence comes from Parotocinclus maculicauda, assembly GCA_034780255.1. Taxonomy (NCBI): domain Eukaryota; kingdom Metazoa; phylum Chordata; class Actinopteri; order Siluriformes; family Loricariidae; genus Parotocinclus; species Parotocinclus maculicauda. Next base: position 4,842 of record JAUZSU010011153.1, read on the forward strand.
ATAATATTTATTTATTTATTTATTTATAATACTGACTTATTATTATTATTATTATTATAATACTGATTTATTATTATTATTATTAGTAGTAGTATTATTATAATTATTATATAATAATTATTATATTATGAATATGTATTATAATAATAATAATTATTATTATATTTTTAATCATTATTATTATTCTGAATATGTATTATAAATTATATTATTATTATTATTATTATTATTATTATTATTATTATTAATATGAATATGTATTATGATTTATGGTATTATTATTATTATTATTATTAATAATAATATGTATTATAATTTATATTATTATTACATTATGAATATGTATTATAATATATGGTATTATTATTATTATTATTATTATGTTATGAAAATGTATTATAATTTATATTATTATTAATAATAATAATAATAATAATAATAATAATAATACTAATAATAATATGTATTATAATCTATATTATTATTAAATTATGAATATGTATTATACATTATATTATTATTATTGTTATTTTTATATTCATTATTATTATTATTGTTATTATTATTATTATTATTTAGTTATTACTGCTAATATAGTGATAATAGATATTCTTTTTTATTTTCATTTTACAATTTAAGTTGATACTTTAGTTTTTTATTATTGATGATTTTATATATATAATATAAAACATATTTTTATTTTTATATATTTATATATATTTTTATATATTTTTAAAATATACATTTATTTATTAATTTTTGTTATTAAAATATGATTATTATTGTTGTTGTTGTTATTATTACCAATATTATTATTAGTAGTAGTGGTAATTATTATTATATTCTGAATATTTTTGTTATTATTATTATTATTATTACTATGATTTATTTAATTTATTTTTTAATGAGCTGTCACAGTGGTCTAATACACTAACACACCACATGGCTTTGATTCCAGCTGTTTTCTGTTTGGTTGGATCAGGTGTCCAGACATGGTTAGCTGTGTGTCTGAGGGAGGGGAGGCTGGATGGGGAATCATCCATAGGTAGTTCAGCAGCAATATCTGCCCAGCCTATTGATGTTCTGGTGTCCCGTCCTGGTCGTATACCTGTGTTCTCATTATTAATATTATTATTATTATTATTATCATTATTATTATTATTATTATTATCATTATTATTATTACTATCATTATTATTATTATTATTATTATTATTATTATTATTATCATTATTATTATTATCATTATTATTATTATTATCATTATTATTATTACTATCATTATTATTATTATAATTATTAATATTATTATTATTATTATTATTATTATTATTATTATTATTATTATTATCATTATTATTACTATTATTATTATTATTATTATTATTATTATTATTATTATCATTATTATTATCATTATTATTATTACCATTATTATTATTATTATTATTATTATTATTATTATTATTATTTTATTTTTTGTATTTTGTTTATTTGTGCTATTTTTTTGTTTGGATGAACTGTCACACCACCCAAACTCTGTCAGATTTACCAGTTGGATTCTTTACATCCTCGATACCTGTGTGTGTGTGTGTGTGTATGTGTGTGTGTGTGTGTGTTAACCCCTGCAGTGGTGTGTCCTCTTTCTGCTCTTTTTCTCTCAGTGTGTGTGTCTGGAAAAGTTCTCATTTGCTGACAGCAGCAGCAGGACGGCAGAGCTCATGCAGCAAGAAAGTTTTCCCTGAAAATCAGACAGAGAGAGAGAGAGACAGACGGGATGGGGACATGGGGGACAGGGACGTGGGGGACGGGGTGTGTATTTTGGGTTTGGCATTAAAGCTGTAGGTGATTCTGGTTTCCTGCTTCTACAGCCGAGCTTTGATCAGCCGTCAAATTCCAACAGAACGACAGGATTAAAGAATAAAGAATAAAGAGAGAAAGAAGTGAGAAAGTGTGAAGCAGGTGAGAACCAAAATCTGAGAAAAGAAAAAAGAGAAGAGAGAGAAATGACTAAAGGAAAAGAAATCAAAGTAAACGAATGAAGAGAAGGAATCGTTTAATAAAGTAGGAACAAAAGAGGTTAAAACAAAGAAATAAAGCTAAATAAAAGATTAAAAGACAAAAATAAGAAGAGACAGAAAAGGTGGAACGATGTGGTTTTTTTCTTTCTGCCCGTACGACTTTATTTCTCTTCCTCTAAATTTATTTTCTCTCCAAAACAAAGAAGAAAAAAATCAAAAAGGAAAGGAAGAGAAAACGAAGGAAAATCATCCAAACAACAAAGAAAAAAAAGAAAAGAAAAGAAAACAAAGGCAAGGGAAAGAAGGGAAGAACGATGACAAGCAGAATTAAAAAAAACGTTAAGAAAAAGAAGTAAAGAACGAGAAAACAAAGAAGGAAAACAATGAAATGGGATGAAGTAAAGAAAAAAAAAAGGCAACGATTAAGAGACTAAGAAAAGTTCGGGGAATTGAGAGAAAAAAAATAAAGGAGTACAGAAAAGGAGGCGAGAAAGTGTTTAATAAACCAAAGAAATGTCGAAAAAAAAATAACGATTTGAAAAAAAAAACTTTTACAGAATTGTAAAAATTCAGGGAAATGTAGAGGAAGAAAATAAAGGTACAGGGTTATAAGGGAAGAAGAAGGTAATAAAAAAGAAAAGAAATAGGAGCAAAAAAGTCAGAAAAGAACAAAGAATTCGAAACAAACCGGAAAAGAAAACGAATTAAACCAAAAAATAAAAGGAGGAGAAGAAATGATCAAGTAAGGATAAAGAAAAAAAAAGAAAGAAAAACAATTCAAAGGAAATAAAAAGAAAGGAAAAAATTAAGATTTAAAACCTAACAAAGAAAAGAAAGAAAATACATAAAGAAAAAGAAACGACCGAATAAAGGAAGCAAAGGAAAAGAACTAAAGATTCAAAACAAAAAAAGGAACAAACTGATGTTTTTCTTTTTTTTAAGTTATTCTTTAATTTGACTCCTTCACTTTCCTCCCCCTTCTCATCGTCCCTCATCTGTTTTGGATCAGAGAAGGGAGTAACGTGGTCCGGACCCCTGTCCTCAGTCCATCTTTTTCTGTTTTTCTTTAGGAAGGCTGGCAGAAAGAGCAACAGAGCGAGAGGAGGCGCAGGAAGGAGCCTGAAACAGCAGGGGGCAGTGCGCCTGGATACAGATCCGCCCTGGTTAAGGAACGGGCTTACTGGACTCTGCAACTTTCCCAGCTGTTTCCCGACATGTTTATAAATGAGCTGTTTAGAATTTTTTTTTTTTAACGAACAACAGAAAGAAAAGAAAAGAAAAGAAAAACAAAATAGTAAGACAAGAGAAATGACACGAAAAAAAGTAAGAAAAAAGGAAAAGAGTAAGAGAAATTATGCAAGGAAAGAAAAGAAGGAAAGGATAAAGAAAAACGAGAATAAAAGAAACGGAAAATAAAATAAATAATATAAAATAAAAAGAGCGAAACAAAAGACGTGCAAACAAACAGAAGAAAGGAAGATAAGAAGGAAAAGGAAAAAAGGGAAAGGAGTAAAAGGGGAGATAAAAAGAATAGAAATGAGAGACGAAATGAATTTGTTTAAAAAAAAAAAAGGAAAGGAAATATGTTAAAAAAGAGAAAGAAGAAAAATAAAAAGAGGAAGAAAGACGACAAGCAGAAAACAAGAGAAGCCCAAAAAACGAGGAATGGATGAGAAAAGAAAGAAGTAAAGAGAATGAGGATAAGGAAGGAAAAGAACGAAAGAAAAGACGTAAAAAATCAGAGAGAAAAAAGGAAAAGGAGTAAAAGAGGAAACAAAAAGAGAAGAAATGAGAGACGAAAGGAATTTCTTTGAAAATATGTTAAGAAAGAGAAGAAGATAAAGAGGGGAAGAAAAAAAAACCCCAAAAAACAAGGAAGGGATGAGAAAAGAAGTAAAGAAAATGCGGATCAGGAAGCAAAAGAACGTAAGAAGTTTAAGCAAATGTAAGGAAAGATGAAGAAGCAAACAAAAGTGAATAAATTTTAAAAAGATAACGAGGAAAAAGTAAAGAAATGATTGACAAAAGCAAGGCATCAACGCCTCCAGGATCCCAAACACTAACAGACAGAGCTCACCTCACCTGAGGCGGGATACGAGTAGGTTTAGCAACTTCCCAACAAGGGTTCGTATCCCATCTCGGGCAAGGTGATGTTCGTTTAGCCGTAGCAGAGTTTGGTTCTGGTGCCATAGGAGTTCAGGAATGCGGGTTATCTGGACCTGTAGAAGTCTGAAGTGGGTCTGGGTACCAAAGGTCCAGAACTCGAGTGGGTCCCTCCCTCACCCTCACTCGTCTGTCCAGCATCGGACCTCACAGTCGTGTTCCAAAATCTCTTCAAATCCCAAACGAATTGCTGTATTTCTTAACGTGTTTGACCGTCCACAAACTTTTGGAAGGTGTTCAGTTTCCGCTGATGCAAAGTACCGGGACGTGTTTACATTCTGTTATTTGAAATAACCGAACAAAAGCCTGAGAAAGGACAAACGAATAAATCCGCCCCCTGGTGGCAGCCTGAGGAATCGCAGTTTCCAAAACCAGACAAGCAGACCAAAACGATCTGGTTCCATTTTGCCGCTACGCTCCTGACGGAGACCCTAAAAGAGGAAGCCAAATACAACGTAGCTCAGTCGAAAAGCGTACGAAACTAGTTCAGCCTGCTCCCCTGTCCCGTAGAAGCACAGCGACGCCAAAGTCTCCGGTGGCTGGAACAGATTTATCATTAATGAACGGCGGAGACTTTCGAACGTCTACTGGAACGGGCGACAAGGGACGGGGGGTGGAGGGGTGGGGACGGGAGAGAACAGAAAACCTCCGGGTCCAAAACGAGGGAGGAAAAGCTGGATGTTTTAAAGGAATGCGTTGTTAGAGACGTTACAGAAAAGCAGCCATCTGGTTCTATCCGCAACGCAACTTTCTTATCTTTGTCCAAAGTTTTTTCCTGCCTGAAAGCGCCGTATAATCAGGTGCAATTGGCAAACTTTTAAGCCCCCCAACCCAAATGAAAGCTGGCGAAAACCTTTCTAAGCGGATCTGAAACCGGCGGTGTGCGGCACAGAAAAAGAGGCGAGAAGATTCCCGCTGCTAAATTGGAGGAGAATTGTGACAGATTTCAAAGAGCGTCAGAGGAAAGAGAAAAAGACGGGCGAGGAAAGATGAACGGCTCGTAAGCGAACAGGTTCCTTTGAACAGGCCTCTTCAAAACGGAGCCGGTTCAAAGAGTCACCAGACTCCCACTGATTCAGAGAGATAAGACACAAAGGAAACTCTCTCTCTCTCTCTCTCTCTTTCTCTCGCTTACTTTCTTTTTTCTGCTCTCCCTTTTGGAGAACAAACTTGCTTAATAATCAACTAATTCCTCCATGGGTTTAAAAAAACGCATTTCCAGGTCAGGATATAAGATTTAAAATGAGATCTCAGACCATCGAAAGAAGTCAGAACGATGCAGCTTCGTTATCAGGAGAGAAAAGGATAAATTTAACGAAAGAAAAGAATGATAAAAGTGAAAAAGAAGGAAAGGGAGAAGAAATGAGGGAATGAAAGAAAAGGAAGAAAATAAAGAAGCTTGAAAGATTCTTGAGTATAAAAGAGAAAAGGATGGAAAAGAAAGGCGAAGAAAAAAGGATTCGAAAAGAAGTAAAAATAAGAGTTAAAGGAAGGCATGTACGAAGTGAAATCGAATACAAGAAAGAATAAAGAATGAAAGGAATTTAAGTAAAAGTAGGTAATGAAAAGCAACTGAAAAGAAGTTAAAGAGGAAGAAAGAAAAGCTTTGGGAAAATAAACACACACAAAAAAACCCACTTGGTTGTTCCATGCTTCTCGAGTATCAGGAGAAAAAGAGGAAATAAAAGGAATGGAAAGGAAATGAAAGGAGTGGCAAGGAAAGATAAGGAAAGGAGAGGAAAGGAGAGGAAAGGAAAGGAAAGGAAAGGAGAGGAGAGGAAAGGACAGGAAAGGAGAGGAAAGGAAAGAAAAGGAAAGGAGTGGAAAGGAAAGGAAAGGAAAGAAAAGGTAAGGAAAGGAAAGGAAAGGAAAGGAAAGAAAAGGAAAGGAGAGGAGAGGAAAGGAAAGGTAAGGAAAGGAAAGGAGAGGAGAGGAAAGGAGAGGAAAGGAAAGAAAAGGAAAGGAGTGGAAAGGAAAGGAAAGGAAAGGAAAGGAGAGGAAAGGAAAGGAAAGGAAAGAAAAGGTAAGGAAAGGAAAGGAAAGGAAAGGAAAGGAGAGGAGAGGAAAGGACAGGAAAGGAGAGGAAAGGAAAGAAAAGGAAAGGAGTG
>JAUZSU010011164.1:0-11133 GCA_034780255.1 Parotocinclus maculicauda
GATCATGGCTCTATCATTTACGGTTCCTATGTTTTGGTTTAAGAGGCCAAAAAGTGATTCCCTCGGGCTGATACTGTTATTTTTGCCATAGACACTATACTGCTGATGTGAAATAACGATCTGATCTGGAATCTTGGTCAGCTGGGATTGCATGATTTGCATAAGTAGTTCAGTATGATCTAAGTTTTCCCTGAAAAAAAAATGTTTTTACCTTTTCGTTTAGTAGAGATGTGTCGATCAGGAGTTTTGCTGCAGAGTCCAATACAGATCTCGCACGAAGTCCAGTCGATTCCCATATCGATCACTGCGGATCACACAGATTTGTGGTTAATTTTGTTATTCAGTTAAAAATGCTAATACTAGCAAAATGTAATTAAAAATTACCCAGTTTGGAACACAAAAAACGAGCAGGCACAATGCAGTAAGTATTAGGTCATAAACATATATTTAGATATATATTTACAACAGATTAAAAATAGAAATTACAATCATCACTGGATTTGAAATTGCATGGTGGGCCAGTTGTGATTATCTCTCTTTCTCTCTGATCTTTGCTACATGCCCCATTGTTGATGATGTATTCTTGGCTGCACCAGGCACAGAAGTAGATGGATGATGCTGGAGCAATCACAGCAGTCGATCGTTGATACTCCCTCCCTCGACGGCTGTCATTTAAACAATCAACACAGAGAAAAGAGAGGAGAACCTCATGGAGAAAGACATGAAATAAAAAGGAGCTGAAAGAAAAGAATTAAAAAGGGTCAAGCTCTTCTGACAGATGCTGCCAGACGTGTTAAGTTAACCCAAATGTTTTCTGGTGGCTATGGTGGTGTTTCCTCTTGGGCTTTATCATCCAAAGAAGCAGATGCAGATGTTGAAGGCAGAGGCAGCAGGTACAAGGGGGCAGCAGGAGGAGAAGAGATCCATAGCAGCCTCCGGTCCTTTTGTGGGGAAATCTGGACTTCATGTAAGAAGTGATGAACTACAGTCCACCTGGGTAAGATAGTAGACAAGTTTTGGGTGAGTTTATATTTGTTTTTATTGCTAATTCAAATCAGTCAGTGGTCACATTTAGGATATTTATTTATTTTTTTAACTTTATTTTAAATTTTTCAAATTTTTAATGTCTTACACAGACAATCAAGACACATGAGCTTCATAAATCAGAACACTCATAAATCAGAACAAACAGGTCACCAAGGGGAATCCAACTCTGTCTCAGAGAAAGAGGAAAAAAATAAAGGAAAGAAAATCACACTACGAAATAGGGTCACAGTAATCCATCTGGTAGGAGGTTAGGAGAAGGGGGGGCAGCATAGTTCAACTGTTAGGAGGGGAAGTCCCTCCAGGGTGAGACCATTAAAACATCTGACACAGCACCAAGGACCAATACTGCAACATGAACAGAGAAGACCGCTCTATTCTGTTTTCTCCTTTATATATGTGAGCCATTTCGACCAATATTTCAGGGCTTTGTTATACGGTTCAGTCTTAGAGAAAAAGTCAACATCTCGATTTCATATATCTCTCTTACAGTGGCTGACCACTCTCCCACCGTTGGCGGCTCTCTGTTCAGCCATTTCCTCGTTATTGTTTTTTTCCAGCTGCCAACAGTATCTTTAATAGGTATTTATCTTGGGGTGTAAGGTCGGTTGATAGATTGCACAAATAGATGGTTTGAAAATTATATTCAATATCAAAACCAAGAATTAACTTTATTTCTTCGACTACACCTATCCAATAACACGGAATCACTGGGCAGCACCAAAAGATGTGACTGTGGTCAGCCATCACATTATCACAATGTCTCCAGCAATGTCCAAATTCATCTCTGTCGCTCTGTACATATTTTATTCTTGGTGTAGCAAAGAATCTAATCACATTTTTCCAAGCAAACTCCCTCCATTTCCCTGAACTGGTGGTGGTGGAGTTTATTTCATATATGTTCAACCACTCATCTTCTGTCAGTATTATATTTGCTTCCCTCTCCCATTTACATCTTATATATGACGTTGATATTCCTTTGTGAGTTTGTAAGCATAGGTATATTCTGGACACGATTTTTTTTGTGAATTTTGCCTTTGTATGCTTCGATGACTATGTTAATGAGGTCCATGTCACCTTCATTCAGAATTTTTATATTTCTATCATAATGATGCCTGAGTTGCAGGTATCTGTAGAAATCCTGTTTATCTAAATCATGTTTTTTCTGTAGTTGTTGAAAATTATCCAGGCCTCTATCAGATGAGATCACACAGTATGAGGTAATGCCTTTTCGAGTCAGTTCTTTAAATCTCATATCCAGCTGAGCTGGTAAGAAGTCTCTGTCATATTCAGCCCATCTCAGAAGCCGAGCTTTCCTCTCTAATTTTGAGTTACTGACCTCCTTGAACCAGTATTAAGGGAGGTTTTTGTAGGGTTATTTAGTGTATTCAGATTTAGCGTATTGAGAGCTTTGTCTCCCAGTAAAGACTGAAGAGGAATATCGAGTTGGTTTAATTCTAGTCCCTTCCATCCTGCATCATAGTCCTGCATACACCAATAGACCACATATTGCAGTTGTCCTCCAGACATGGGAGTGACCTTTCTCCTTTGGCAGATGTAATGTTTTGTACCGTACCCTTGGTTTTTTGTTTTGCCATATGAATCTGGAGATGGTCTGATTCCATTCCTTGAACTGTTTAGTTTGTACTTCTACGGGCAGTGATTGAAAGAGGAATAACAGTTGATGTAATATAACCATTTTTATTGTTTCTATCCGGCTGTATAGATCGAGTGTCAGGAAAGTCCATCTATCCAAATCATTTTTAATTTTGTTTGTGATGATATTGTAGTTTGCATCAAATATACCTTCGTGGGTCTTAGGGATGTTAACACCTACATATTTCAAAACTCTGGTGTTCCATTTAAATTTAAACATTTTACGTACATTTTCCTGAGGAGAGTAATTAAAAGAAAGAGTCTGAGTTTTTTTCTGTATTCAGTTTGTATCCCGAATAGGAACCATATTGGTCGAGGCTGGACATTAGTTTAGGAAGACTGGTGTCTGGGTCAGACAGAGTCACCAGAATATCATCTGCATATAGGCCTGTTTTATGTTCTCTTCCTTTATGTATGATTCCCATAATTTCTGGATCTTCCCTGATTTTTTGAGCAAGTGGTTCTATAAATAGCGCAAAGAGGATGGGGCTCAGTGGATATCCTTGTCTACATCCTCGCTCCAAAGGGATTGTACCTGAGAGACTGCCATTTATTCTGATTCGGGCAACTGGTGAATTATATATTGATTTAAGACATCTTATAACCATATCATTAAAGCCAAAGCGTTTTAGGACCAAATATAAAAATTCCCACCGCACCGAGTCGAAAGCCTTTTCTGCATCAAAGCTAATTACTAGGGACCTTGTATTACTCCTGCCCATAGTGTCTATCAGATGTATCGCTCGCCTGACATTGTCCTGTGTGCGTCTGTTTTTAACAAATCCTGTCTGGTCCGTGTCGATTAGATCAGGGACAATATTTTCTAGTCTGCTGACCATAATGGAGGTAAATATTTTAAAATCTACATTCAAAACAGAAATAGGTCTATATGAGCTGCACTCTGTTCTGTCCTTTCCTGGTTTTGGTATTACAGATATTATGGCTTGTCTCCAAGATGTTGGGGTCTCTCCTCCCTTTAGCACATAATTAAAACATTTTAATAACAGTGGGGTCATGGAGTCCCTAAAAGACTTATACCACTCTGCGGGTAATCCATCTCCCAAAAAATTGCTTTATTGTGGCGGGTTCTGCTAATTTATGTTGGGCATATAGGTTCCTGTAGTACCTTTTGAATGTCTTCTGTATTTCTTCTGGTTTAGAACATATCTGGTTGGTGGCAGGGTCCCTTAATTTATAGATGGATCTTTCAGATTGCTGTTTCCTAAGTCTCCAGGCCAATATTTTTTTCGCTCGAGGTCCGTTTTCATAGTAAGTTTGTTTGACATATTTCAGTTTGAGTTCCACCTGATCGTTAAGTTTCTTATTTATTTCTGATTTTAAGGCAGATATTTGTTCAAGTATGGCAGGGTCATTAGACTCAATGTGTTGCTGCTCCAATAAGTCCAGCTTGTATATCAAGCCATTGAGTCGCTTAAGTTTTTCTTTTTTCTTTTGTGATGTCCACCTTATAATTTTCCCACGCAATACTGCTTTTCCTGCATCCCATAATATACTTGGTGACACCTCCGCATTACTGTTTAATTCCATGTAGTCCCTTGTTTCTTTTTGGATGAAATCCATAAATTGATTATCATTTAGAATGGAGGTGTTAAGCCTCCAAATGGTATTTTTGTGTGGGACATCCAAATGTATTTTCAAATATACTCCTGAGTGATCAGATACATCTCTAACACCGATGTTACAGCCTAGTACTCTGTGTCTATCTGCTCTAAACATAAAAAAGTAATCGATTCTAGAGTAGACTGTGTGGGGGTGAGAATAAAAAGTATACTGTTTAGCACATGGGTGGAAATCCCTCCACACATCAATTAAACCTGCTCTTTTGATCATTTTCTTAATATACTGAGACTCAGAGTTCATTCTCTTTGTTGGTTTTGTGGAATCTAGGGTGGGATGCAACTGTATATTCCAGTCCCCCCCACAAATCAGGACGTCAGTCACTTCTGTGACTATCAAATCAAATATTCTGTTAAAGTCCTATCCTGTCCTGGTGGTCTGTAAACATTGAGCAGTGTTACCTCTTTTGAGTCCAGGGTTCCCTTCACCAAAACAAAACGACCTTCCTTGTCCACACTCTGTTTGGAGAGCTGAAAGTCCACCTTATTTGAAATAAGTATGGCAACCCCTCTCGTATGACCATTTCCATTTGACGAACAGAACACATTTTTAAAACCCATCTTTTTTAATTTCTCGTGTTCAGTTTTAACCATATGAGTTTCCTGCCAAAATATTATATTTCCTGTTATGAAGGAGTCCAAGTTGGAGAGGGAAACCTCCAAAATATGAAGGGCCACTCCAGTGCTAACTGGGATAACTCAAAAATGAGTATCAACTCAGTGTACGCACGGAATAACATAAACAGGCTCCCAGTCAAACGGCGTGATATTCTGATCCGTTAACGAAAAATTAAAACATTCGTCCCAGGTAGGTAATTGGGTTACAGAATACGAGATTATGAAAATATAAATGAACATAGTGTCTTATTTTCAAAAAGAATCAGTTATTATCGCTGCGCTGGTTTAGGTCACTGTGTATGCAGATCACTTGTTAGAGTGGTGTTCACCTTGGCGTGGAGGCTGTGTCCGCCGTGTCGCGGCGGAATCCGCTGAGCTTTTTCTGCGCCCTCTCACCGTGTGCGTCTGTGTTCCGTCTTTTAGTGATCACTGTCTCCCATGATAGCTTAGTTAGTGTCTCCGCTGGTGTCGCCGTGGAGGGTCCCTCTTGGATGATGTCGACTGGTGCGAGTTCCCTCTTCCTCAGGTCCTCCATGGCTTCAGCTGCGCTGTTGCAGACGGCGGGGCCACTGTCAAAAAACACCCGGAGTCTGGCCGGTGGCGGGGTTTGGAAACGGAGACCCTTTTCCTTTAGAAGCTTTCTGATAGGAGCGTAGGCTTTCCTTTTCTTTTGTGTCTCTGCCGGGTAGTCTAGGTCAAAGTATAATCTCTGTTGGTCGAGACGAATCTCTCCCTTTTTCCACGCGGAGCGGAACACCTGCTCCTTGGTTCTGTACTCCTGAAAGCAGATCACCACCGATCGGGGGCTAGCATTTTGCGGTGGTTTCGGACCTAGTGCGCAGTGACAGCGCTGTATGCCCAGATCGGTGTCTTGGAGTGGCAGCTCAGCTTTATTAAGTCTCTCAATAAACTCTTTCAGGTTACCACCTTCCACGTCCTCAGGCACCCCATATATGTGAATATTATTTCTCCGCGAGCGGGCCTCTAAGTCAGTCAGCTTGGCTTGTATCTGGTCTTGTTGTTTCAGAGTTTGAATTATCACTTCTTTCGCCGCAGCGGTCCATTCCTCCATCTCAGCTACTCGCTGTGTTGCGTCGTCCGCCCTGTCCCGCGTTTCTCTTAGGTCGGTCACAATTTAGTTTAGCTTTTTATTCACATCTTCTCGGAAACTAGCCAGGTCTTTCTTCATATCTCTGGTTAGGTTATCACTGAAACAGTTTAGTTCCTCCTTAACATCCGCGCGGATAGCCTGTATTTCTTTGTGGATTGCCCCGATGCTAGCTTACAGGCTCTCCATTGCTAATACCTCGTGTTCGATGTTTATCTCACTGTCTTTTCCTTTCGTGCTTTCTTCACCTTTCTCTCGGATCTGGGTTGATTTGCTCTTAGTTTTTTTTTGACATTGTCCCCTGTCATCTTAATTTCCAGATTGCCAATGGTTAAAACTGCTCTATTGCGGGGAATTTAGCCGATTTGACTGGGAGCACTTGTTCAGCACGTCCGCTCACCTCTGCGCAATATCTGGAAGCCAGGATATTTAGTTTTAATGACATTGCAGGTACTAATTATGGGGAACTTTTTGCATCACTTTTTGCAGCTATAGATCTGTGGACCAGCCAGGTTCTGTCATGATTCTGGTCACCAGCCGTAATCTGATTACTTAATCATCTGCTCTGCTGCTCCTTTACTCCTCATTCACGCTCATAATCTCCACATGTGCTTCTGCCTTAAAAAATCTTCTCAGACCAGACGCTGGTGCCAGACTTTTTGGCTTCCTCATGGTGAGCCTCTCCAGTTTACTCTTGTTCTGCCTATCTGTTATTACCTGGATTATATCTAAGTGCTTTTGGATTTAATCTGAGCCCCTGTCGGATCTGTTTTGGTGTCTGTCGGCCTCTGACCCTAATCCACGATTCCTTGGAGTTTTCACAGCCATCTGACCCCCTGGTTCCGACCCTTGTATGGACTCAGATTCAGACAAAGAATTTTGGATTGGACTTTTTCTCAGCCATCTATCTACCCGGTTCTGACCCCTACTCTGGGCTTTCCTCCCTTCCACCTGAGGTCAGTCATTCTATTCAATCTGATAACATTCTGACATTTTTTTAAAGACAGTATATTAACCAAAAGATGCCCAAAATACAGCAATTAACCCTTTACAACAATACACTGCAATTAAAGAGGACTAATAAAAAAATAATGCATGTTGTATAGGGTAGAGTTTGTCTCTGCAGTTATTTAGGAGTCTTCTATGTAGTTCAAATTGTTTTTTTCATTTATAATTTCTGGTTAATTAAGACTAGCATCAGGAATCCACAGTGCAGCTAGAGCAGCTAACATGGAAGTTAAGAAAACATGGGTGTAAATCAACGCTAAAAACGTCATATTTTTTGGGTGAGTGCATCATGACACTGAAGTCTCATTCTAGTCATTTTCTGAAACTTATCAGCTCTGCTGTCTCTAAACAAGCTTCTTCTCAAAGGATCACACAAGCTAATTGTCTAAAGACTGAAAAATGGTATTAAATCATGGAAGTTAACAGAAATTCCTCAGGTTTTCATGACCAAGGAGTTCCTAACAAATCATAGACATCCTTCTACTTTTTGTGTGGATAGAAAAACAGAACAAAAATATAATTCTTAATTAATTTTAGGTTTAGTGGAATTTGTTTTCATTGCACTAGAAAAATTGTGCCCTATTTTTCAACATGATAAACTATCTCAGACAAACATAAGCAACAATGTCAAAAACTATATATAAGCTAATGTAAGAAATGAGGTTATTTACATGAAAACATAAGAATGAGAGAGCCGTGTTTTGAGTGTGCTCTTTCTGTTTTCATAAGGATTGTGAGTGGTTTTTAATTTAGTTACAAGAGGAGAGATCACTGCACAGGATAGAAAAAACCTAAGATTCATGCTCATCAGCTGATCAGAGATTCCCCAACTAGATGGGGATCACATTTTAAATAACTGATACTGGAACAAGAGCGAGCTAAATTATGGATCTTGGCTTAACACCAAACCCAAAATCTTGTTCCGATTCAACCGAATCGCAGCCGTCGATGGTTCGATTCCCGTATGTATACACTATATATGCATATGTATAACTGTAGTTCCAATAAAGTGATAGTGACGCTGTGCAAAAACACTGCAAGGAATTAATAAATTACAATTACGGATGGGGGGCGGGGGGAAGGTCTGAATTACTTGAGGGAGGCGTTGTAGAGATTGACGACCACAGGCAGGAATGATTCCTGTGGCGCTCAGTTGTGTATCTGGGTAAAAGGAGTCTTCTAATGAAGGAGTTCGTCTGCTGGACTAGCATGTTGTGGAGAGGAGGTGAGTCATTGTCTAAGATGGACTGAAGCCTGGACAGCATCCTCCTCTCTTTCACGGTTGTCAAAAATAACTGTAGGAAGATGGTCACAGGAAGCTACAAAAGCCCTGTGAGGTTGTTTTGAGGCTACAGTGGGATGCAATGTGTCAGCCAAATGGAGAGGACATCAATCCAATGACTGAGTGTGTGACTGAATACAAAAACTTCTGTGTAGATAACACCATCCCTACCAGAACAGTGAAATGCTTCTCAAAAAATGTGAGTCACAAGTGATCTGAAGCAACTGCTTAATGAGAAAAAAAAATAAGCCTTTAAGAAGGGGGACAGGGAATTATTGAGGAGTATGCAGAAGCAGCTCCAGCAGAACAATATCAGAGATGGGTGGTCAGGAACCAACGCAACAGAAAACATAACAGATAGATAAAAAACTTATTTCTGAGCCAATTTGCCAATGCCAGCACAAGTTTTGGGATCAAGCTCATTTTGGTCAAACATTCTCACACATAAAGAATAAGCTTAATTTTCACTTTTAAGCAACTAGGTTTGAGGTTAATGGTTAATTCCCACCATGCTTTAAACATCCATATTTCCACATAGCTGGTCTGAAATGAGATGGAGAATAAATTTCCTTCACCTTACAAAAAACCATCTCTAATCAAAGCTTCAGCTTGCAGATTTGGTTGGAGACGATAAAAGGATAACATACAAAGAGGTCCATGAGGTAGATAACAGAAACATCTCAGAGCATATCCACACGGTAATAATGTCAAAAATTTCATCACAGTTTTCAAGTAAAGCTACTCAATACCTGAGCTGAATGAACCGATAGCCTCATGGTAGGTAGCCATCTTTGTTGTCACTGTGGCTGGTCTGCTAGCATCTACACCAGGCTTTCCCAATCTCGGTCGTTGAGGGTTGGTGTCCTGCAGCTTTTAGAGGTTTCCCTTCCATCAGATCAGCTTATTCTGCTGACTGCAGCTCAGCAAAAGGCTATTAATCAGCTATAAATGGAAATTAGCTGTGCTGAAACAGAGAAACCTCTAAAAGCTGCAGGACACCGGACCTCAAGGACCGAGATCAGGGATGCCTGATCTATACAGTCATGCAACCAGAAGCTGTTCCCTTAAGACTACACCTCCTCTTTTTTACCCATAATGTGGCAGAAATGCACACAGAAACAGAAAAATAATAGGCATAAATAAATTGGGGTGAAGAAATTCAATAAAACTATAGAGCAAAATATTTAAATAAAAAAGTATAACTGAAAACAAAGCTGGAAATTATGAAATTAAATAAGTACATTAATTATGATAAAAATTAATAAAGAAATAAGCTACTTAAAATATATTCATAAATGTTATTTCTTATCGTATCATTAAATAGCTGCTTACATGAGTTTATTTGATGGAGTTCTTGCCCATTTAATTGTATGTATTGAGCATTTATTAATTTATTAATTTATCTTCAATGGTTTATTTGTTTTCATTATTACAAAGTTGGTAGCTTTCCTTTTAAACATTAACATTTTTCACTTTACAATTATTCAGTTTTTTAATGTTATAACAGGCATGTAATAGTTCCACTACTGATATTTATTTAATTTTTTGGGGATAATCAACTGTAGAGTTGATTGATTATACAAAAACCCAGAAATATATCAATTCCTTTTAAAAATCACATACCTTAGCCTAGCATCACTAATAAATAAATGTGACATGGTGTTATGCTGAGCTACCTTTCTCTGGTTGAACTTCATGGTCTCCTTCTTCCTCTTAGGTCTTCTTCTCTTCATTAGGAGTTTGCTCTTCTTCACCATTGCTGTTTGTGTGAGAAACATGGTCAAATAAAACATGGAAAAATACTGGATAAAATAAATAAATATAACCTTGTGGGTCAGCCCGTACTGAAATTGGGCTAAAGCTAAAAAATAAACAATTAAAAATAAAAAACATACAAATCAAACCTGCATCATACTAGCTTCTAGGATAGTATTTTTGAACAAAAAACACCAGCTAAAACAAAGCACAGGTATTAACTTACATTCTGAAATTAATCCCTATTATATATATATATATATTATTGTATATAACAAAGCATTTCCACCACCATGCTAGCTCGTAGCTTTTAGCCTTTAGCTTCGTAGCTCTTTTAAGACGGTAGCATATTACGGGGCTATTACAACTCTACAGAATAAAATAATTCTCATTGATAACCAGTAGCTAGGAAGCAAATATTCAACAACTTACCATCAAACATTAAAACCTTGCTGTAAAAAAAGATTTGACCGTCGGACCGTTTTTTTTGCCTTACAGCCATCCAGCTTCATCTTTCAGAGCTCGGTACTTGCTAGCTGTAGCTCAGCACTTAAACACGAATATTTTCCAACTTCCACAGTCTTCTCCTTGAAATAATAAAGCGCATTTTAGCACCCAAACAATGACGTGTCGAATCACCTTCTTCCCCTCCGTGATGAGAACACGAGTTATTGTTTGTTTTGGGAGAAAGAGAAGATGCTGCCTGTGGGAAAAATGGCTGTTGATCGTTCCACTGCTTCTCAGCCTCGGTAGCATCAGCCGGATACTGCAGGGGAGGAAGAGCTCTGACTGAGCTCCGTGGAGGTAACTGTCCTGGACTGATCAGATATTTAATAAACAGAAATTTCAAGATACATCCATAGGCTGCTGGAGATGTGAGGTTAGTGTTGATCTTTTTTGTCATGTATCTAGCAATATATACTTTTTTATTTATTTATTTTTATTTATGATGGATGGATGGATGGATGGATGGATGGATGGATGGATGGATGGATGGATGGATGGATGGATGGATGGATGGATGG